>QAPF01000121.1:1712-125037 GCA_004367935.1 Colletotrichum sidae | reverse complement strand
CCCCCCCCCTTTGGTTTTTTTTTTTTTTTTTTGATCTCGCACATGAACATCCTACATCTACATTGCGGATACAGCACCCTGGGTAAGTGGTCGTCCCCTGGAGCGATTCCGGATAATACCGCACACATACGGAGTACATACCCCTGGAGAAACCCCCCGAACATGTCACCCCCGTCCGACGACACAACCGCCTGTCATGACATTGCATCGCCTGGGTTCCAGCTACAGTGAATGCAAGAAAACAGCGGAAGCCGCTCCGTTCGGATGCCCATACACAGACACACGGACACACACCTCTACAGAAGCGCACGCGGAAGATTCGTTCCGCCACCCCCGCCAAGGGCGCGGTCCGTCGAATCGGCATTTGTACCCAGACAATCCAGGACCACATGCTCGGGTGGGTGTTATTGGATGGCCTTCTACATTTCCCCTAAGGAGTCAGGAGACTGGGACTGGGGTAAAGAAAAGGTGGGTGAGAGAGTACAGACAACTGCGCGAGGTATTAGTAGACGGATCGGCGGCACCCTCCTCCTCATCCTCAAGTTTCCGAGACCAAAACCTACCGGTTGCAGCCGTTCTTCGGCCAATGATGCGACCCGGAACCGGGAACCGTCCTGTTGGATTCCGGGAACATCATCCAATCCGCGCCCGACTTGGCCGCCGATTAGCCGCCTTTTTCTCAACCTCGTGCTCATTACATGATTGTATAGATCAGCGGCTTTCAACCTTGGAATCTCGAGCCTCGTGTGCTGAACTCGAACACCGTGCACACACACGTGGCATTCCTTCCCTTCCCATGTACACATTGTGCGCATCGCGTAGCGATCTTATTACAAGGGTATATTCTTGATGGTGTGTGAACCTATTTGTCTCCCCTAGTGTCCGCGCTCCATACCGTCTGATGCATCATGAATCGGTTGCTCCCTTGCTAATCCCTCGTGTAAACCCTGATTTGAGTTGAGCGGCCAGCCCAGGCTCCGCTTCTCGGCCGGGCGCCAAGTGCCATCGACTCGGACCGTGTGCACGCAACGCGGGCCGCGTCGTCTCGTGAGCGCTCCTATCCCGTCGGAAGAAACACGCCCCTAGACTTGCGTACCAGCCCGGTTGATGAACTTGATCGGCTCCTTCGATTCTGTTGCGCAATGGTGCTGGAAACTTGTCGTGGCATTCTCTTGAGCAGATGCGTTCGCCGGCGTGTCCTGTCGTTCTTACTCCGCAACATGGTCGAGGCCGCGCTCGTCGTTGCCCTTGAAGCTGTGCTAAAATCCTCGGGTATTGCTTCGAGCCCGTTTGTACGTCGTTCCTACTCTGCAACCTTGCCCTGCGTTGCTTTCTAGCCAATGACGTGTCTGGCGCCCTCTTTACCCAATACGCCCCTCTCCTTCGGCTTGGGACTATGGCCTCTGCCCTTTTTGCCTCTGAGAAATCCAAATACGCCGCTGGAGCTCTCCGACTTGCCCTCGCTGATGGCGTTCGCGTCGGTAGGCAGTGTGGCGTCTTGCCGGGCAAGGTCTGACCAGCTACCGCCCCCGTCCAGCGTAACCTGCATACCACCAGTGGGACTGGTGACCCTCTTGCCAGCCGGAGGCACGGCCCTCTGGTTGGAGTACTCGCTGGGGTAATGAGGTATTGGGGGAGGCTTGGTGGCCGGTCTTCGCGGCATAGAGCTGTGGCTGCTGCCCGGTCGTCTTTCCAGGCTGGAGCTCTTGCGTAATGGTGCTGGAGGTGGGGCGCCTCTGGGTCCGCCGCCATTTGCCATGGGTGTTGCTTCGTCCGTCGTGAGTGCCTGGGGCTGTGTGTTGAGAGGCAATTCACCGTTGGGAAAGCCGCCTTCTTCGTCCTGTCCAGTGATCCTGTGTAGCGGTTAGCGCCATCGACATATAGAGGTTGTGCTGTTCGTACTTTTTGTACGCAGCAAGCGTGTAGTCAAAAGGTCGAAACTCGTTCTCGATCATGCGATAGAGCTCATCTTCCCTTATCTCTTTCTCCGAGGCGTCCTCCTTTAATCGTTCGCGAGGCTTTTGCCGTCTGGCTCTCGCCTCAAGCGGGGCCTCCTCCAAGAGAAGCTCTTCGAGGTCGTAGGTGGCGTCGAAATTGGTCTTGTCCGCTGCAGGCACGAACACAGGCTCAATCTGTTTTCGCTCCAGCGCTTCAAAGTCAATCATCATGAAGAACTCATGCTTAGTGAAGCTCTCCCATGTGGAGCCCATTCGTTTGTCGCGATTGGGGTCCAAGGCATCGCGGATGGCGTACAAACAAGGCAGGCTGACGGCAGGCGAAGTGACGGGGTACTTCGGGTTCGCCAACTGGATTTGCTGGCTCAGTGTGCTTTCCGAATTGCCGTCGAATGGCCGCTGTACGGAGTCAGTCAGTACGCCCGCAGCATGTCCCAGAAACGAGATGACCCACCTTGTTGTAGATGCACTCGTAGAAGAGGACACCCAAAGACCACCAATCAGCACGGACGTCGTAACCTTTGCCAGCATAGACTTCAGGAGCCAGATAGGCGAGCGTGCCAGATTTGCTAGACAACACTTTGCCGGGAACTATGTCTGAGGCGACGTTCTTTTGTCGGTCAGCGCGTGGCCCCATGTCAAAAACAAAGTCGTCGAAACTTACAAAATCGGTCAAATGCACGTGACCGTCGGCATCGAGGAGAACATTGTCGGGTTTGACATCGCGGTGTATTATGTTTTGGCTGTGGATGTAGCGGAGGGCGCAACCCAGTTCGGCGATCCAGAAGCGTACTGCGTCTTCGGTAAATGTCTTTCTCGAGATGTGGAATCGAAGGTCACCGCCGCTCATCAAGTCGACGACGAGGTACCTAAGACAAGGTTAGCAAAGTGCAGAAAGCGTCAACCAATTATTACTCGTACATGTACTCGATGTCTTGGAAACTGTATCGCAGGTTGCAAATGAAGGGGTGGTTCACGTGCTCGAGCATACGACGCTCTCGGATAATGTTTCGCACACTTTCTGATCGTACAACTGTACAAAAGTGCCCGCGTCAGCATCAAAGCCGTCAAGAGCATCGTGCATCAGATCTACTAGGGCGTAGACGATGCCGTGGAGCGAGGCGGTGTGTACCTTCATCTTTGCGGATATACTTCAAGGCGAACGACAGGTTGGTGTCTTTTCTCTCCACGATGCGCACCTTACCGAAGGCGCCTCGGCCGACTACTCGTAGTAAACGGAAGTGGTTGAGATTGACTGCAGCGAAGAAGGTGAAGGATTAGCTTGGCGTACAGTGGTGGTGGTTATGCTGGTGGTGGTCGTGACGGTCGTGACGGTGGGGAGGCGGAAGCGGTGGCAGCATTGCCGCAATACTCGGTACAGCGCTGTGCATTCACAAGCAGGAAGTAAAGACTGCAACACATACCTTCGCCATCCAAGTCGATGGGCTTGCCCTGGCTATTGCCCATTGCGACGTGCAGTCGTATTCAATGGCTCTCACGTCTGCACTGGTAGGATCTAGGGGAGAGAATATCGTGTCGAGCGCACCATGATCCAAATGGGTCGAGGGGATTTTTTGGGATGAAGGTGCCTCAGAGCTGGAATCAGTGCAAAACGAAAGCAAAGTGCAATGAGCGGAGCGAGAAGGAGAGACAGAGCCGGAGCCAGCAAAAGAGAGAGAGAGAGAGGAGAGGAGACAGAGAGAGCAGATAGAGGCAGATAGATAGGAGTGGAGTCCGTCACAGTCAGCTGGCACGGGGTGACAGGGGGAATGGAGGGCCCGTTGCTTCGAATGACGGTCTCAAAATCGGGGACTTGGCGGTACTACTGTGGAGGGGAGTCGGAGGATGTGAACTGGGCACAGGGCACAGGGCACCGGAGGTAGCGAACAGGTATCTGCTGTCGAGAGCTTTCTGCAGTACCTAGGTAGGTGCTGTGTCTTGTCGTATGGATATGCCCGCAGTTTAAGCAGTGTGGCAAGGTTCCGGTACTCACTCCGTACCGTGCAAAGGTATAACGTAGATGGGAAGAATAAGTAAGTAGCTAGACGGACAACGAGATGGAAGACGGACCAGACCAGACCGGACCGGACCAGACCAGACAAGATCAGAGTAGAGCAGAGCAGAGCAGAGGCGAGAGAAGGGGCGAGGCAACTTAACGGGAAGAAGAAGGGATGTGCTACTTTTTGTCTTTTCTTGTTTCGGTGGCCAGGGCTGGCTCTGGCTACCAAGATGAGTAAGGTAATAGTGGAAGGTACCTTAGGTAGGTGCAAAAGAAAGAGAGAGACAGGAGTAGATGGGACATGCACTTCGCCTCTTACTCTACCTTATGGTCTCTACGTCTAGCTCTACTTTCCCACGATGACCTCCGTGAACTGAGGTACACAGGCATTGTCGGTCTTCCTATCCTGTCCTATCCGATCCATCCTAGATTATCCTGCGTCTTGACCGTCCTGACCTGCCGGGAGGGAAGGGGAAAAAAGTATCGCGACTAGGCCAGGCCAGGCCAGGCAAGCAAACAAGCAATAACTCAGGAAAGCGGGCAAGCAAACTGTCCAGCGCGAGTCCAAGCCATATGGGTGCGTACCAGGTAAGGTAGGCACCAACGCAGGAGGTACCTCGTCGGTACGCAGACGGGAAAGGCTACCTCGTGGCTATCGCACCGACCTCATTGCCATCATGTACCCCAGCAAGTCTGCGAGGAAAGGAGAGACAAACGGCTACCTACCACGTACGGTTCCGTGCCCCTGTGAGTGCACCAGGACTTGGACGGCTTAGTGTCGAGCAGCAGCTATTGCATATCCGTAGGCTGCTCGTAGTCTTGGACGTTGCCCCAGACGGACGCACTGTTGTGGTACAGTAAAAATCGATGGGCTTCTCCTCCGGGATTTAGTGTTCGGAACCAGCTCATGTGAGTTGCCGGGCCAGGTACGGCGACTCTTCGCGCTGTGCTAAGCAAAGACGGGAAGAGCCATCGAAGCAGAGTTGATGCTGCCAGTGGTGGTGCTGGCGCTGGCGCTGGCGCTGGAAATACCTGCCTGCTACGACGTAGTGTCTGACGGGTTTTTCGGGATGGACGCAGGATCTGTCGGTACCTAATGTAGGGCCCTCAAGGCTAGGACGTTTTAGCGCGTGCTTGTTGCTGGTGATGGCGCCGCAATCTGTGTGGCCTAGTACGGAGTACAGAGGCAGGTACTAGGCGAGGTAGATACGCATGCCTCGAGGGAAAGTCGTGGCAGCGTGTCCCGCAGCCTCCCACGTTGTCTCGCGAGTTGGGTTGCTTGCGTGTGGCAGGGGGCGCAAATGGGAGTGCAGTGGAAGTTGGACCGAGAGTGGGAACCGACAGGCTTGTGCGACGCAACAAGGATCCCAGGGCCCCGCCAATGGCGAGGTGGTTTGCTTGATTATGGATAATGCTAGTTTCGGTCGAAGCAACTTCCTAGCAGCATCGATATGCGGCCTCGACTCTCGACGCCCTGTCCTGTCGACATCAATCGCCTTTTTCCATTCTGCTCAAGAGCTCTGCGAAGGTTCCGCTAGCTTTGTCTCCAGCTTCGGAACCAGGGAATATACTACTTACGTACGCTCAGGGGCAATGAAGGGTCGACAAGAGCGACCGACCAGCAGCGGCCCCGGCACCAGCACCAGCACCAGCACCATCGCCAGCACCATCGCCAGCGAGCCAGCAAGCGAGCAAGCAGTGGATGGACGTGAATGGACTCTCTGGGCTGGACAAAGAGGCGTCGGGTTTCAGATGATCAGGTCGACAAGTCAGCCAAAGAAGGTAAGGCGTCGTGCTGGTGCTTGGCACCTTCCCCCCATGCCAGCACCGCAAAGCTAAGCTCTGAATTGCACGTCAAGGGTCTCGGCGGTGCTTTTGCTTCGTACAGATCCCGGCACGGTAAGTGAATAGAACTGGACGAAAAACAATGCTTGTCTGGTAGCTTAGACGCCGCGACGCGTAGCTCCATGAGGAGGTTTCCAGAAGCGAACATTTGGTGGCAGTTGAAGTTCCATGGCGCCTTCGACCAAGCCACAAGAAGCCGTCGTGTCGTGTAGTGTAGTGTAGGTCGGTGGCAGAGCATGGCAATGTAACCCACAGTGAACAGAAAGGCGGTATATGAGGTGTGTTCCAGACGACCGTTGTTGGGTTTCTCCATCGTTCGTTGTGATTTAAGTTCGGCATGCATGCACTCATCTCCCCATCCATGTGTCATGACAAGAAGATTAATACTTTGACCATGAATAGCAAGCCAAATTTTCCTACGCCAATAACGACAAAGTTCCCGAGAGTATGCCAAGAAGCAAATTGGACTACGAGTCCGCGTCAAAAAAAGAGAAAAAACGAGGGGCTTGAGATTGGGGGTTACAACGAACAAGGGTATCATTCAGTAGGTCCCCGAGCAATAGTTTTTAAACTCGCCGTGCCTACCTTAGAACCCGGCATGTGAGGGCAGGTCGGACAGCCCGGCGAAAGGCATGATTTGTGAAGCCAGATGCTCTAGGATGGGCAAATTGGGACACGGTCTGCCATTCAGCATGCTGTTCTGGTTAGCGCGTGTGTTATACACTATCTGGCGCACAGGTTCTGTTTATCTGTCTATATGGACCCATGTTCTGTGTAGGGTGCCCCGAGGCGTGCTCATTTGCGCTGGGCTGAGGGACGTGCGCACCTGACGGAGCCCAAGGGCAAGTACTCCGTACGGAACCCCCAATTAGGTGATTACCTACCTAGGTATTCATCAATACCTTCTTTCCCTTGATGAATAACAGTAGCCGTGTAGGAGCTCTGGGCTTCGATTCCTTTCAACCTGGAACGCGGAGTAACGGGGTGCCTAACAGTTTCATTTGCACCAAGCATTTTCACAAGTACCTAGGTAGGTACTAATGAGGGAGAATCACAGTATCGCGGTGTCTCGCGTCATCGTGGGGCTGCAGGTAGGTTCCGTGTGCGTGCCTGTTTTTGAAGTCGGTGCTCAATTACTGCTGACTGGTTCTGTCATCCTTTTTTTCCTGTGAAGTAAGGTAGGTAACTTGACTCTCCTTCCGTCTCGTTGCCTCCCACCTGCACATGCTGTATGTGCTATTCTCAGACGTCAGCGTGCTTCAACTAAACTCTGTGACTATCCGCCCGTCCTCCGGCCGTCCTCGGGAACCTCATGTGTTCAAGCTCTGATCAAGCAGATTATCGGTGCAGTCTCGACCCAGTGCCTTCCGTCGCCGCTTCTAGGTCCTCCGACTACCGAACGCTACCTTGCGCTTTCGTGACGGGCAGACGGGGCAAACCTCCAAGAAAGCCTGGCACGCTAGCCATACTTCTCCCCGGAGAAGCTGAATCGTCAACTCTGCCGCATCCGCCTCGATCAAGATAAGAGGGTTAAATTCACACAGGCGCTCAACCGGCGCTGCCATTGTGTCGAATCAGAGATGTGGCGAGCCACGAGGTCGAACGCCCTCCAGGCACCTAGCGTACAGCTCGTTCGTTCTTCAGCACAGCCTGTCGGATGCTGTCACGCCAGTCCATTGCGACGCTTCGTGGTTGGCTCCAACAACAAAGCAAAGGCCGGCTTGTCGTCGTTCTCTTGCACATCTCTTTGTCTGCTCGCCAGGCACCCACCCGGGAAGCGACCGCCACTGTCACGGCTCCGGTGCCAGGGGACTCGCCATCGTGGTCCACGGTTGGGCACGCACCACCCGTGGAAGTTGTCAACCCGGCACAGCTGGGTCTTACAGCTGCTGCTCTGAAATCGTCATCACAGGCATGTCTTGACCTCCATCGCCTTGCAAATCCCAGCCTCTGCAAATGGATTCAGGACGCGGCAGAAGCAGCACCAACTCAAAACTGCCATCCTTGCTACCACGTGCGGCGGATGTTTTACTGCACCTTCAATCACTTGTCACTTTTTGGCGACTTTCTACCGTTCTGCCGCACTCTTCTCGACTTTACCCGTCGTGAATATGACTTTTGGTAATCCTCTTCCATGCCTGACAATGCCCGTCTCTCGCGTTAAGGGCATGCCGTCACGTTATCAAGGTTGACAATCAGTGTCCGCTAAGCTCCGCCGCTGTGCTCCGAACACCTTTTCCGCTCTGGGGGATAGGTCCGCCTGGCTCCGACTCGTGGGTCGAGCTAACCATGAGAGAAATGCCTTCATCATCACGTCTGCGCTGGAGCTACTTCAACCGAGACCCAGTCGAGTCCATGGTGCCGTATGATAGCCACAGTCGTCAGATTTCTGGATATCCGGACGGTTCCTTCAACCACACGCTACAGCCGCCGTCCATGGCTTGCGCCGTCCCCCGCCATCACCCGACAGCCATGCTGCCTGTCTGCCAACGCAGCGTCCGCAAGGCTGGACAAGCCCAAGACACGGAGCCCATGTGGAACAACAATATGTGCGGCCTTCTAGAAGGATTCTGCCCCTTAGATTCATGCCGTCCCAGATTAGCGACTCATCTCTTTCCCCAAGCCCTCTGCTGTGCCACGCGGGTCCCGACGAGACCCTTGGCCTGGCCCTGCACATACGTCAGCCAAACTCGAGACACTGCTGCAGTGGAAACCGCTGTCGGAGGACCAAGCGAAATAAGAAAGCCTTCCGTCTGCACATCACGCCAACCCTTCAGTCAGGTATGCGACAGCAGTCTCACCGAACGCGTCTGCGACAGTATCCGTACTCGGTACAGATGCACAGAGGACCAGGAGCCACATTTCTTGCTTCTGGGCAGTGGCCGGTCACGGCCCCCCCCCCAAAAAAAAAAAAAAAAAACGTTTGCTGCGGCTGCTGCCAATCTCCACATGAATAACATAATTACCATGCCCAATCGTTTGCGGACAAACATCCTCCCACGTGGTGCCAAATCTGCAGGTTCGTTTCAGATGCTCCGGATGGAGAAGCCAGTGGGAGCGTTCTCCTTCGCAACCAACGCCGGTCATCTCCGTCGAAACGCAACACCTGATTTCCCAGTGCCCCCCTTTTTTCTCAACATTTGACGGCGATAACTCGTTAGCAACGGCTCCCCCACATGCGGCACCTGGAAGCTCCCCGCCGGTAATAACAATGCTTCTGGTTCGCGCTGCTGATCCTGCAGATCGCATTCAAAACCTCAAAAAACCACTGCCGCGACGTTCCGGTCTTCTCGCCTACATAGTACTTGGGCAGAATCCATACAAGTACTCAGGGGTTGCACATGAGTGCCATACAATGGTACCCTTGCACCTTCAAGACCATGTAATTTATCTGGAGTTTCGAATCTAGACGCATCCAACGGGTGGCTCATTTCGACTGCGAGTATCCACGTTCGGTAATATATTTAAGCTTGGTCACCTTCCTGATTAGTCATGACGACGCTGCCACTTGCGCCATCACAGCGGACGGCATATCAAAATCAACGACTGGCATAAAGATCATGGCAAACAGTCGTGCTTCACATGGAAAGTGATGGACCTGCGAGCCTTGAGCGGACCGTCTGTGTCAGTTGGACTTGTCTCGGGAATATCTCAGATTTTAGTCACGTTGCTGTGGTATTCAGGCAGCAGCTACCATTCCCAAGCGGCGGCATTCTCCATTCCTACTCAAGTATGACTTCAATAAGCACCGTGCTAGCCATCTACTAAGCCGACCAGTCTTCGAGAATGTTATGCTTCAGTTTAAGCAAGGTCTCTGGATGGACTGCTTGCTGGGAGAATCGTGTCGGGGCAACACCTTGGTTCATCCAATTGGCCGCATTGAACCACTCTGATCGCCAGCTGATTGTGCCGCAGCAATGCATCCTCCGCCAGGGTCTGAAAGCGAATCCCATTTCAACGCAAATACCGAGTTGGCGAAAGGTGCCGCGGGGGTTGGAAATTGTCATCCGTGTCGGTCGACAAAGTCTAGATGAGACGTGCCGGCGCTGTGCCGCCTCCTGTCATGTCGATTGTGCACGCGAAAATGACACGCGGCGGTCACGAGCACTGCCATGCCGCACCATTGGAACAACATCACCAAGCCTGAAAGCAACTGGGCAATCTGGTGTTCTAGTACGTCCGAATGATGAAATGCCAGTCTCGCAGTAGATTGGCGTTCGCATCTGACTACTAAAGCCATCCCGCGCCACCCGAGAGATCCGCGAACCAAGAACAGTTAGTCTGAGTTGCTTCGGCCGAGAAGCATGCGAAGAGTAAAGGTAGTCCAGGAACCAGCTCTGGATGTTGTACTGCGACACTTTGCTATCGCAACGAGTCTCTGACACCTCTTCGGTTAGCTAAAATCACCGAGGAGGTGATGAGCGAGTTTCATCGATCGTCAATATTGGCAATGGCAAGAGTTCACCTAGATACCGGTTCCATTGAGAGGTAGCTGTCTGGTTGTAATGCAGTCGGAACTCGGCCTGGAATATTTCTCTTGTGTACCACCACAGGTCCACTGAGAGAGCGACAAAACCATTCCTCGACTGATTTTTTTACGAGGTCGAATAAGACTGGCAGCCGCTCGAGAAGGTGGTTAATGGCGGGCCGGATGCAGCCGAGCGGAAGAATCACCGCTGGCCAATCACGCGATACTTGCGAACGCCCGAGATGACGGATGTCAGATGCCTTGATTGAAATCCGGGCGTATAAACCCCTTGACCCTGATATCAATTATAGTAGATATTCCAATGAGTGATATATAGGTCGACAAAAATGTCAGATAGTATACAATGCTCATGGGTATAGGAGAATAAGGCTGCTCTGCTCGCACAAGGTTAGAGCAGGGCTTCTGTGGCTCAAATGAACGTATGAATGACGTCACGGACCTGAAAATGGGAGTATCTCGATGCAGCTCCTGCTACCACCGATAGGACTTGGCTCCTTCAACAACGAACAGCCTGACATTGTGAACAATCGGCCTCATCGTGTCTATCTCTATTAAACCGACCAAAAAAGAATCTCAAGTCTCAGCTACCAAGAACAAGTTCAACATGACATTCCGAGCGTTGCGACCTGCCAACATGCGCGTGGCTCGCGCCGTGAGGGTCCCCACGACAATTCGTGGCCTGGCGTACACAGCGGCCACTCGCTTCCCCTACAAGGACGACCAAGACCGCAACGACCTCAAGCCCAGAAGCACCGAGGGCACCAAGACCGGAACCGATTCGGAGGCAGCGCAGAGCTCTGAAGCGTTTGATGCGTCCAAGACGAGGCCCGAGTCAGAGCGCGCGGCCAATGGTCCCGAGTTGGAGGTTTCCGGCGCGAACCAGGAGGTTTCGAAGCCTCAGGGCGACAAGCCCGACGGCCGGACGCCCGGCAAGGAGACGAGGAAGGGAGGCAGAAGCGGCGGAGGCAGCAGCCCCAAGGCGGGCAATGTTTGAACGCCCTAGGTGGTCTGATGGATGTAGTTGCATGTGGACTATGTTGGGTCGGGATGGCAAACGGACGGATAGGCTTGGGAAGCTTGTAGTCATGATCAATAGCATCAGGTTCGGAGCGGCGTCAGTGTCGTCAAAGTTGCATCGTCATTGAACATGACCGCGGTCTTCGTCACGGGCCGAAACAGGTGACTTGTAAGGATATCGATGCAACCCACTCCCCAACTCCAACAAACTCCATCCACCCACCAAGTAAAGGCTTTTCTCGGTCGCCCTTTCTATTACGCATACAAGCCATCCGGATCATCATTCTCCTCGTCGTCTTCCACGACAATTTGCTCCTTCTTCTTGGTCAAGTCCTTACGGCACATGGGACAGCTGCCCTTGCTGCGCAGCCAGGGACTCACGCACTCGAGGTCGAAGCGGTGGCTGCTATGACACGGCAGCTCGACGATCAAGGGGTACTTGTCGTCGAGGAACTTTTCTGCGCAGATGGGGCAGGCTTCCTCCGGGGAGAGAGTTGTTTTGGGAACGCGGTCGAGGGTGTCGAGGTACTCCTGCGAGACGCCCGGGATTTCGGTGGGCGGGCTAGCAATGTCGGACTCGAGGGCTTCGACGAGCGAGGAGAGGAAGTCGGCGTTGGCTGTGTTGGGCGCGGTGGCGAAGAGGGTTTGGAACTGCTGCTGGAGGAGGTGGTAGAGGGCGGCGGCATCGACGGGGGTGGGTGTTGCGTGAGGGTTCGTGTGGCGGGATGAGGGCGGGGACGAGGAGGGAGCGGAGTCGGAGGTAGTGAGGTTGGCGAGAAAGGAGGTGAAGGAGGACATGTCGACGCGGCGGGTGCCGGGTTGCGAGGAGGGCCCGGGCTTGATGTTGTGCTCGACTGTGTGTAAGTCAGTATGGAGGAGTTTGAGACGATGTAGGGTGAGGGTGTTTCTGCGTACTTTCGTATTGCGTAGCCATGGTGGGCGATTTGCGACTTTGTACGGGAATTTTTGGAATCACTGTCGAGAAGAGACGCGCGATGAGTGGTAGGAAAGATACCGGGAATGAATGGCAGTCGAGGTGAGTGAGGTACGGCCAGAGATAACTCAATGACCAGGATGAGGCTGCAACGACGATGATGTGGCTAGGCAGTCGTTGGTGTCGCAAGTCCACGTTCGGTCGGCGGAGAAGCTTAGGTGCGGCGAGGGGCGAGGGGAAACTTGTGGGAAGACGGGAGGGGAGGAGCTTCTAGCGCAGTGAGGATGCTGCAGCTGCAGGGAACAACTGCTAAGTGCTCCATTACAGGTGGTCTGCACCCTGTAGTGTACACGGCACAGCGCCAGACACAGCGGGGTTATATTGGTGCCCCGCAAAGTGTGGCTGAAGCGACCTCACCTCAAATTTTCGCCCGTCTGTCGGTCGCTAGCACAAGTAAGAGGTAGGAAGGAACTCTTAATCCTCAATTTCAATCTCTTCTGTGGCTGAAGATGTCTTTGGTACTCTGAATTTTCTGTATCAATAATGCAGTTTTCTCCAGCTTACTTTTCCTCACAAACTGGTCCGTGTAGTGGAATGAACCCAATTGGCGACATCGTGTTAGGCTCTTATTCCGCGCCGCAATCCGTGGATTCCGCTACGGAGCTCCCCCGGCGGAGTACCCACACGCTACCGTACTTTATCGCCGAAAGTCGACCGTTGAGAACAAACAATAATATCCGCCTGAAATCCTCCTCCGCTTATTTCAGAACAAGGACCGCTGAGCATGAGCTTGGCAACGTTTTTTCGAGGCTTGCGAGGGCCCCAGACATCAGGTCAGATGCGCCTTGGAGTCAATGACACGGGACGAAAAATGCAGCATCCTACATGATGGGCTATACGCCGTCCAGCTGGGATCCCAATGCTAAGCTCGCCCGAGCTCTCCGTAGCGGAGAACGCTTGAGCAGCAGCGGACCTATACTTTTTCATCCCGTTGATCGGCAAGCCTCGTTCTCGAGGTTCTCGTTACCGCCGATCGGCTGACGTTCAGCTGGGGCTGGCAGGTCGAGAAAACCTTGGAAGGCAGGTTAGTCATGACTAGCTCGCTGTACGTGCGTATCCCCTCGTTCATGCAACAACCACTCCCGTTGGAGCGAGGTCAAGACGAGACTTGGTAACCACTGTCGTCTGCCGCCATTCGAGTCCACAAAGACTCAGCATGACGAGGAATCTATCGTCTCCCAGTGGAGACGCTGTGTAAAACGGTCACGGAAACCCGCTTCGGCCTCCACGGCCTGTCTGAGCTTAAAAACTAAGTTGTTCCAACTCTTTTCTCCCTCATCTTTTGCCTGCATCCATCATCCATGTCAATCAACTCTCCCGCGAAAGCCTGGAATTGCAAGCTCCAAGCTGGGTTCCCAGCCTTTCGTCATCATCGAGGCGCAACCGCCACAGGCCAACGTCGTTCGACCACGCACACACCCAACATCCCCTCTTCTGCCTCGCCGCGCCCCCTCACGGTCTTGTCTCATCAGGACACACAGACATCGAAAGAGGCCGTTGGGCGTAAAGTAGAGGGCAACAAGAAGGCAGAGTTCCATAAAGCCCGCCTCGATAGGAACTTTTCCCACAGACAATTGCAAACATCTCCCTTCCACCGCTCACACAGACAAAGTGAAGACCGAGAGCTGCATTACCACAGACACTATCATCCTACCAAGCACCAGATCGCTGGGTCGCTGTCCTCGTCCGTGTCGCCTGCATATCCCATTGTAACCTTCGGTACCCCCTCAACAAAGCACTAAATTACGAACTCTTCACACTTTCACCATGGCGCACTCGGCAGCAGTCATCGGATCAACGGGCCTCGTTGGATCCCACGTCCTCTCGGCCCTTATCACCTCGGAGGCCTTCGCTACCGTCAACACAATCTCGCGCCGCATGCCCAAGGCTGGCGGTCTCACCCACAAACCCATCGTCGAGACGGACACCACGGCCTGGCCGCCCAAACTCGCAGCCCTGCAGCCGCTGCCAACTGTTGTCTTCTCGGCGCTTGGCACCACCCGCGCCGCGGCGGGCAGCATTGCAGAGCAGTGGAAAATCGACCACGACCTCAACGTTGAACTGGTCAAGGCGGCCAAGGTGGCGGGCGTCAAGGCCTTTATCTTCATCTCGAGCGCGGGAACCCGCGGTGCCGTTTCGGGCCAGGCCCCCTTTTCCAAGATGAAGAATGGTGTCGAGGACGCGATCAAAGAGGCCGAGTTTGATCACGGAATTATCCTTAAGCCCGGGCTGATCCTCGGCGAGCGCGAGGAGAGTCGCGGCGGCGAGGGGTTTCTGCAGACTGTCGTCAAGAATCTGGGTGTGCTCAATCGCAACCTCCAGGACGGCATCGGTCAGGAGGCGGAGGTGATTGCGCGCGCTGCCGTGCACGCCGGTATTCTTGTCGAGCAAGGCAAGGCCCCGAGCGGCGTCTGGGTGCTCGAGGGCGCGGATATTGTGCGCCTAGGCCGGACCGAGTGGAAGCACGGCGCGTGGCCTCGGTCCTAGGTTCGCGGCTCGATGTTACACGGAGACGTTCTCGTCATTCTCGTCATTCGCATACGGATGGCGCTGAAGAATCCGTGCCACAGGAGCCCAGTCCAACGTGGCACCACGGCATCAGCTGTTCTCAGAACCGGGTACTCGTGTCCCAGGCCTGGGCCCACCCTCGTGGAAAATATGGTCTCTAGTGGTACAATAACCACTCTCGACGGAGCTCATATGTCTCTTTTGACTGGGCTGTCTGTTTTTGTGATTCCTGTCAATACTTCTCTTCCCCTTTCTGTATGTGAATTGTTGATATCCCTGTTGTACGTTTGCGTACGAAATACCACCACTGTCTTTAGATTCGACTCCAGTTACTGCTTTGTTTCTGCTTGGAGGATTGGGGGTAGCAAAACTATAACAAAATACAGCCAAAGTTTGGGTTTGTTACGGGTTTACCATGTGAGCATCTACCATCTTGAACGTACAGTAAGGTCCGGGGGCGTTTTGCCCGAATAGAAACACGCTCGTGACTTTGCTCACTGGTTGCGTTGACGAATATCCTGAGAATAGTTAGCCAGCACAAAAGAGGAACTGAGTTCTATAGGCGGGAACATTGTTGACAGGTATGCCTTTGCATCAGGGAGAATGGACAGAGAAGAGGGACAATCAGAATGTAAATTGAGGTATTGTCCAGACGTGGAGACGACTTACACTGCGCCGGGGTTATAAACGTTAGTTCGTGACTTGCCCCATTATCTTCTGTATTGGGCTAGTATGAATAGATACTTGGGCTGACACCAAAGATACATATGCTAGCAGGTATCTATATATTGTGACAATATTAGTGAGTGAGGTAAGCCTGTGATAAGGGTGATAAGGCTGATAAGGCCGATAAGGCCGATAAGGGATTCCAACCTTAGTGTCAGTTGGAGATTGATGTAAAGCCAATAGAAAGCTGGCTGTGGAGAGCATAAAGTCCCAATGGCCAATAAGATGACGAAACAGGGAAGGAGTAACTGAACTAACGTTTATAACCCCGGCGCAGTGTACAGTCAGTCCCTGGCCCAACAATTCCGGCCCCACACGTCGCCTAATCGGTCCCACTTGTTACTGTACCTGCCCAGACCGCAGATCGACGCGCGATAAGTAACCTGGGAGATGCTTATCGGGGAAAGAAGACGACCGAACCCCTCCATCACATCACCCGCCTCGCCCCACCACAATCGCATATCACTCAGCGAGCTACTCACCTCGCCGTTCCTCACAACCCCGACCTCCGAGCCTCGTTCTTCAGATTGCGACATATTCATCATTCCTTTGGCGCTGAATTTTACCCGCACATATTTGTGAGGACTTGATACAAATCTGCTCATACCTACATTGGCGTCACCGTGTAACCGTTTGCAAAGGCGACATTCACACCAGCTCACTCACTTTCGTGTGGATTAATCAGCAATCTCACGAACCATGGCAGAAGCGTCCTCGCGCCCCCTCATCGTCGGCCCCGAGTCGGGACCTGAGGCGCCTTTCCCTCTCAGAATGGAAGGGAAAGTAATCTCTGGTTTTGGCCGCGGGTCCAAGGAAGTAAGTCACGTCACGTTGCATCACATCACCTTACCTTCTCCCATCTCACCCCCCGTGTGCGTCTCTCTCATCAACTCTCACCTCCCCCTCAAATCTCACCCAAAAGCTGACACTCGCCAACCAGCTCGGAATCCCAACCGCAAACCTCCCCGTCTCATCCGCCCTCACACCCTGGATCGACACCGCCAAATCAGGCGTCTACTTCGGCTACGCCTCCCTCGCCCTCCCCACCTCGCACCCGGACCGCACCGCCCCTCCCACCGGTTCCGGTTCCGCCCCGGCCCAGCCTCACCTCGACTTCCAAATCTACCCCATGGTCATGTCCATCGGCTACAACCCCTTCTACAAGAACACCGTCCGCTCCGCCGAGGTGCACGTCCTGCACAAGTTCTCCGCCGACTTTTACGACGCGCACATGCGCCTCCTCATCCTGGGCTTCGTCCGCGAGGAACTGGATTACACGTCCCTCGAGGCGCTGGTGGCGGACATCAACCTCGACTGCGACGTGGCGCGGAACTCGCTCGACAGGGTCGCGTGGGCGCCCGCCGCGGCGCTGAGGCCGGGTGGGAGGGACGGCAAGTTGGATGCGAAGTGGTTGGTGGAACCATTGGAGCGAAAATGAGAGTCATTCGGACATAAAGGTTTACCGCGTTTGAGTGCACAAGTCACGATGAATGAAGGCATAGATATAGAAATTCATGATTTCAAAAAAAAAGGAAGGAAAAAAAACCAAGGTTTGTCTGTCCAAAAAGGGGCGTCCACGGATGCCCGCTGGGGGTGGGCTGAAGTAAACAGGAGGAAATTCAACAGATTATCAATATACCGATAATCCAGCAAGAAAAGCCCAGTTACGCCATAAGCAGGGGGCCTTCATCGAGAGGGCAGCCAGTTGGTTATATGAAATCCTAGCCATGACCAAGAAAGAAGACAAGAAAAGAAGAAGAAAAAACGCCACCCATGCCTCCTTCCATTCATACGTTATGCCCTGGTCACACCTTTTTTTGCACCTCTACTACACTGCTAGCTGATGCGGTTCCTTGTTCTGGTAATAACAAGGAAGAAACTGTGTCGTTTTATCAGCTAGGAACTTTTCCAATCAACAGAAATAAGACTACTCACGTTCATCACAATCAACATGGGGATATCGAATACGTCTCGTTTAATCATCCAGCAATACCGGCAGTCCACTTTGCCGTCTTTTTCAATCTTGGATATGCCATGCTCGCCGTCAATGCGGGTGACGCGGTTGCTAAGTATGCTCTTGCGCGGGTCCTGCTGAGGCGTGGTGTCCGATGCCGCTGCCGTTTCCGTCTGCTCCTTGGTGCGATACTTGAGCACGCGACACGTCCTATTGACGCTGCCACGGCTGTCGCCAAAGGCGAGATGCGAAAAGTCGTCGTAAAACTCGACGACGCTGTCATCGTCGAGGATCTCGGCGATGAAGACGGGTTGCTTGCGAGAGTTGCTCTCGTTCTTGCTCTGGTCGAGCTGCGCCGACGAGACCTTGGGCGTCGCCAAGCCCGCGCGGCCGGTGTTGCGTCCGTTGTTGGCGCTCACCGGGGTACCGCCTGTGTTGACGTTGAGATTGGCCTCGTTGCCGAGGAGGACGTCCTTGGTCCACCCCGTCAGGGCGATGAACTCCTTGTTCACGGCAGCGATCTCGCCCGTGCGGCGGAGCACGATGGTCGGCGCGGAACAGTGGTGCATAAACTCCTCGTATTCGAACAAGGTGCGCTGGAAGCACTTCTCCATGAAGATGAGGTCCTGCCGACTGAGCGTCTTGGTACAGGCGATGAAGGATGGGCGGATGCTGGCAAGGGCCTTGGCGATGCGGAGGGTCCTGGTGGCGGAGAAGCGCTTCGGCAGGTAGTCGATGAGCGCGTGGAAGCCGGCAAGGTAAGGGTACGGCTCCTTGACGGTCTCGTATATCGACGACGGGTCGCGCTGCCGCTTGCCCAGCAGCGAGTGGGGGCCGCCTTTCTGAGGTTGGCCGGGCTTCTTGGGGCGAGAGGGGGCGGATATGGTCTGGGAGTTTCCGACAGCGCCAAAGTTCCCACTTGGAGATCCTTCAAACGTAAAGTTAGTAGGTTGCGGGCTGGCGGTGTTGTCTGTGCTCGGACTATGTAGGCTTGTTGGGCCAGCAGCAATGGCGTAGGCATGTGGGAGGCCATGTTGCAGGTTGCCTTGTTGATACATGCCGTTGGAGGACTGGTCTACACCCATGAAATCGTTGATCATACCGCTATCGTACACCTGGCCAAACTGGTTGTTGCCGTTGGCGAAGACGTTTGTGGATCCAAAGTTGACCTCACCACTTGGCCCGGACATGGACCCGTCTCGCGGCGGCGTCTCGGCCGCCCCTGAAGACATGTGGCCGAGCATGCCAAACTCCATAGCGCCGTACTGGCTGCCGAAGTTGAGGCCCTCGAGGTCAAAGTTGAAGATGGCGGGGTTGCTGGGGTCGAACAAGGTGTTAAAAGGGTCGCTAGCCACCTGGGGCGATATCATGCCGCCTATTGACCGTCCATTGTTGCCTTGCTGAGGGAACGATGGCGATATCGGTGATGGTTGCGGTTGAAAAGGGATGCCGTCCGGGATTCCGACGGGAGTCTGCTGGCCCGAGTACACCGGAAACGAAGCTGTCGAGTTCTGACCAAAGTAGTTACTGCCGGCAGTTGACGCCGTATCCGAAGCGCCGCTGTGGTGGCGCTGGTTGTTGGGCCGCGTCGTGGGAGCGTTCGGGTTGTAGTTGGGACCCAAGACGGGACGGAGAGCCTCTGGCGGAGCGTCATGGAGATACTTTGCCTTCTTCCGAACACCATCCTGGCAGGCATCCGCCAGACCACGCTTGATACATCGTTGGCAAGGTCGTTCATCCCCTGTGTCATCACATCAGCAAGCTGCCAGAAGGCGCAGAGCAAGAACATGTCATCCGGAGTGCGTCGACCCGCGACACAGACGCACGGTAGATACCACCTCCTCATTGACAGACTACACGAGCCGGATCCTGAGGAACAGGCGGGCAGAGCTGAGCTTACCGCAGGTCAGATGGGCGCGTTGGCAGGCGAAGCAGGCACGACGAGCCTTCTTCCTCCTCGGCCTCGAAGGGTCCTTGGGGTCGTACTTCTTCTTAACCTCGCCGTTGTTGTCGGCACCGCTGTCGTGAGATTCGGCCATCTTTTCGTCTTCGTCGTCTTTCAAGGGCGTCTCGTTGTCGTACTCGTGGTCATTATCAGACATGGCATCCGAGACCTCTGTCCCCGGTTCCTCGAGGCCGTCCGGCATGTTGTCTTGGATTTATATACCACAAGCTTCCCCTGGGCACAAGAGCGATAACGGCGGGCGAGGTGCCGCTGTGACGGCACGAATCTGCAAGCCCGGCCCAGGAATTTCCCTGAATGCTATGTTTGCGAAACCACACGGCTCAGTCCCAAACGTGTGTGGGCGTATGTGTGTAAGTGTGTGTGTGTGTGTGTGTCGCGCTGGCAGGCGTGATGCTAGAGGCAAGGAATATGGAAAATCCTCCTGCGGTCAGAGTTGAGTAGTACACGCCGGGGTCGGTGCCGGGGGTCGGTGTGCCTGGGTCTGCACCGGCGTGGCTTCCTGTCTCCCAGCTCGTGTGCGCAATAGCAGTCGAGTGCGCAAATGGGATCCCAACCGTGGGACGGCCAAGACAGGGCTCGAAATAGGCGCTGTGCGCTCCCGCGATGTAGGCAGGATGGACTTGTTTCTCCCTTTTGTTTTGTTGTGTTGTTCCTGCCTGATGCGCCGCGGCGTTAGGAGCGAGACGCAGGGCGAGGGATGGGGATGGCGTCTGATGTCCTGGAACCAAGCTCGTATTCTCAGCAGTCAGGAGTCCCCAATGGTGTGGTGGTGAAGAGGAAAGAGGCGTTTCTTGTGCGACTCGGTGGTCGTAGTCGCAGAAGCGGCAGCAGCAGCAGCAGCAGCAGGACTGGAACTCGATAGCTGGCGCAGTCGTTTCGAGACCGGTGTTCGCGTCGCGGACCACATGAGGTCACGGGAACAAGTACGGGGAACAGAACCGGGGTTAATGTGACGGAGGATCTAAGAGGTCGAGGCCGAGAGTTGTCTCTGCAGGTATCCGTAGACCTTGTGCTTGCAACAGGACAAGCATTGACACACCAGGCACGAGGACGGTGACAATCCAGTCGATTGTGTCGTTTATACTAGGCCCTGTAGGGCGGTATCGAAGCCGTCGCAAATTGGTGGCGCGAGTGACGTTGGGGAGCGGTGCGAGGTGGTCGTCGCGGGGTCCTGTGTCGGAATCGAGTCGTGATGTTTATCCTCGGTCGGGTGGATGAGGAGCACGCGAGGGACGAGGCATGTTCGTCGTTCGTTGGAGCTGACTGCGAAGAAAAGATGAGTGTCGGCAAAGTACCGACCGGTCTGCCAGGTACTTGCAAGTTATAGTAGGGCGTGGTGCAGATCGAGGTACCTCCCGGGCTAGGTGTGCTAGGTGTTGGTGCTGAGAGCGCCGTGAGGGGATGTACTGGGTGTACACAGAGCACCTTCACCGAATCCCAAGGTCTTTGAGGTTGGTCAGAGATTTGCTCGTGGTGCTGAGCTGCGGGGTTTCTCTTGGAGAAAATGCAATAGTGGAAAGGCCATTCGTCAGACCGAGGTGAAAGTGGGCGCTTCAGTGGGCACCCAGACGATAGCCCCGCCATCTACCTGTAGGTATCAGTATCGGCTACGGTCTACCTTACCTGATTTACCTGCAAACCTACCCAATTATCTGGAAAAAAGCTGTACACAGTACCTAGCGGGTGTAGCAGGCGCTGTGCACGCCCGGGGCTGACGTATCAGTCACAGCTAATCAGTTTGTATACTTTTTCTGCTCGCTACACCTCCTTCGGGGTTTCAACTGTTAGCTCGACATTTCTGTGGGACTTGTGGGGCAGTTCAAGAAAGCCAGCAAAAAAACCAAGTGTTAAATCCGAAAATATCGGGGTTAGAATCAGAGGTACCGCAATTGAAAAACAGTGTGTTTTAATGGCGAAGTCCCAAATCTGGTACTTACAGAATCAAAAGTGGAGTTGGCCCACAACAATGTCGAGCTAACAGTTGAAACCCCGGAGGAAGTGTACTAGTAATGGCCCGCAATCGAGGGCGCGTCATCAAGGTCCTTCAGCATGTTATCAAGGCCTCGATTCCACCACTAAGTATACTAAATAGAGCCCAACCGTATGTACCTTAAGGTAAGGTCACCTTAGGGTTCTGCCTGCCTGCCTACCTGCCGCTGCACTGCACTGCACGACGCACCTCGCCAAAGGCACGTACCTACTCGGTCAACAGTAAGAAGCAAGAAGCAGGTCTCAAAGAATGGTCACCACCACATCAAACCTGGGCCTGAATGTAGTCCGAGCGAGCATTCTTCATCAGCCATGAGCCAACATGGAGAGAACACGACCAGGTTGGCTAGACCATTGCTTGTTTGCTAGTCTTGTCTGTTGCCATCCTTCGGTAAATCTTAAGTCGACGTTGCGTCGTAATCTCCTCTCGCCCTCACAGCCCCTCCTGACTTTATTAAAGAATTACTTCATCTTCTCTGTGTACCCTCGTTTCCTGTGTCAGTATGGCCCGTCCAGTCGCACAACCTTACGTTAGCGAGGCGCCTGCGGGCCACTCTATTGGGCATCTGCTGCACGTGAGATCCAAATACATTGTGGAATCCTTGGCTAAGAAGGAGAGGCAGACGTAAACACGGAGGGGGGAAGACAAGAGAGACAGGCGGAATGCCAACCGAGACCGAAATGAACACGAAATAGTCTACTTGGTCATCAGGGACACGCCGAATCGAAATCATCGTATCAACATTGGCATACGCTAGCCAGCGAACCGAGCATCATCAGTCTGACTTCTATCTGCACTTTCGCAACCACTAGGGGGTATCTCGTTGCATGCGTGCACAAATCCGACAACTCCTCTCTCCACCATCATTGGCAGCCATCGACGGCCTACTTCTGTCGCGTCACCCACGACCTGCTTACTATGGCTGCCTGATCCTTCCTTTCCATCAATGGTAGTCTCAATAGCTTTGGGCACCTGCAGACGGCTGCTGCCGTCACCTCACGATGATCGCCGCGATCAACAGCCGCATCTCCAGCTGCACTTTGTCGTCCAATAATGCCAAGCAGCCGTGCGTCTCAACACTCTGGGTCAGGAACGCGCACAATGGACTCTCGTCAGCCCCATGCCACCACACCCAAGCAGCCTGCCTCTGTTGGTCCTCCACACCAAGACAGCCGACGTCTGTGCGGACTGTCGTTCGTCTTTGCTCGTCGCTTCGGCCCGCTCGTTCAAGGTCTGTTCTTCTTCTGCCTGTCTCCCGCAAACTAGTCCGTCTTTGCGAACCGACTACGACCCCTGATCCTCTTGCCGTACTTGAAAAAGATCCACGGAAAAGGCAGCATTGCCACCGTCAGGAAGGCGAGCAGGGACGTCGCCCACTGGTAACCGAACCTCGTGTACATCTGGGTTCCAAACAACGGGAATGCGGCTGCCAATCCGAGTCAGCACTGACCGAGACACGACACAAGCCAACGCCGACGCTGACGCCAACGCCATCGCCAACCCAGCCGGACGGATGGGAGGGCGTTGGTGCCACGGGTTCACTCTACGCGGCACCGCACCGCAAGTACTCTGTACTCACCAGCAAACATGCATCGCACAAAAGCATTGGCAGCAAGGGCCGAAGCTGCGTATAGAGGATATGCGTCAACCTGCAAGCCTCCAACATTAGCACGGGATCATGCCGTGTAACCAATTTGCCCCCCGGGGCCTGGAGACGGGATTCCGGACCCCTGGAACATGAAGCCGCACTTACAAGAAACGTAAAGATGCCAGTGAAGACGAGGAGGGTCCTGCGAAACGTTGACACGGTCAGCTGCATGGCTCTCTGCTTTCAACTTGGGAGAAAACATCGTCACCCCATGCCATGACAAAGCCTGACTAACGGCCGAAAGCATGCGACAGCGGCAGCCACCAGCAAGCCAGCCAGCACATGAATCTGCAGACGCAACCACGGGCATGCGAGGTCACGGCATGAGGGGCCATGTCGCGAAACCACGGGCCTTTTTCCATCTTTGGTCCTGGTCGCGACATGTCGTGCAAGCAGAGGAAAATAAAAACAAGTCCAGACTCGGACTCGGAGCAAAACTCACCCAGCTCCAAAGATGGCGGATCCAATGATGGGCAGGATCCAGTGTACCCAGGACATGGTCGTCCAACCGAACCAAAAGAGGCCAATGGTGACGAGGAAGGCGCCGCAGATGACGGGCGGCAGGCGGAACTCGGGCTCGCTGGCACCCTCTACCCCCGTCTCCTTTTCCAGGTCATCCATGAGCCGGGCGCGGATGCGGTGCCACAGCGGATCGGTCGCGGCGGCCAAGAACATGCCGATGAGGATACCCAAAAAGGTGAGCCCGACCTGCCACAGGTTGAAACCGTGGTTGGTGGTGAAGACGAGCGGAAAGGCGCCAAAAAAGAGGTACAAGATACCGAGGAGGATGGCGGAGAAGATGCAGAGGTTGAGCACCATGGGCTCGTAAATGAGCAGCTGGAAGGGGCGTAGCAGCGACAGTCCGATGGTCCTGACGACGGACTTTGTCGACTTCTCGACGGGAGCCTTCCACCTCTCGTCACCTGTCTCTTTTCGGATCTTACGTGCTTTTGTCCGCAATACGATCGGATCTGTAGGCGCCGTCAGCCCTCCTGCGCTAGTCCAGGCCAGGGGCGCACCCTTCACGGGTGATGGAATTCTTCGGAGTGTCACTCGGAGGGGGGGACACTCACGATAAGTCTCTGGGACGAATACGGCGATGGCGACCAACAGGGCAAATGCCCAGATGATCATGACATAGTAGGTCCAGCGCCAGTAGGCATTGTAGTTAACGAAACCACCAATCAGGGGACCGATACAGGGGCCGATGAAGGGGGCGAGCGAGTACATGAGCATCGGAGCCTGGAGCTCATGACGCGCAAACAGGTCGCTCACAGTGCCGCCTGACACGGCCAAGAAAGCACTGCCCGAGAGGCCGTCGAGGAAACGGGCGACGATCATGGTCGCGATGTTCTTCCCGACGGCGGACGGGATGATCCATATGACATACATGGACCATGAGACGAGGTAGATGGGGCGTCGGCCGTAGAATTCACTGAGCGGACTCAAGAACATGGGCCCCAAGGAGATGCCCAACACGAATAGGCTCAACCCCAGCGTGCCGACAATCCTAGAGTTGCCGAACTCTGCATCCATCTGTGCGTATGTCGACGTGTAGATGGAACTTGCTGCTGTGCTGTTGTCTCATGTTAGCGCGCATGTCATGGCATGTCAAGCCATGCATGACCTGGCATAACTTTGCATCGTCCAAGCTTGACTTACACACAGAAACTCGCCGTCGACACGATGGACACGATGGCCCATTTTCTCAGGTTGCCCATGCTCCGCGGGCACATTGGGTCGCTGTCACCGCCATCAAAACTCACTTCAAAGGGGTCCTTTTCCGGTTCTCTCCCGGGCGCATCGTTGGCCTGTTGGTAGTCGTCGACGCCGTATCCGTTTTGTGAGCGCGTGCGGCTCAGGGACCTCGACGTACGGAGCGACCGCGTGGCAGCGGCGCCGGTGCGGATGGGCTCGAAACCGGTGTCAGCGTCGGCGTCGGCGTCGGTCTCGGCGATGGTGGCGCTATCATAATCGGGAGTGGCCGGGTTCGACGTGCGGCTCTCGGCCTTTTCGACGTCCTTCATGATTGCGGACGAGCTTGGTGGTGTGATATTTTCCCCTTCACAAACCAGATCAACTTTGATGGGTATTAGCTGAATGATATCAGAGGCAACAGCTGGGTCCCTGGAAAGCGGATGTCGGGTATTAGTACGGAAGCGATCCAGGGTGTTATGGGCCGGGTTCCGATTTCCCATTCGCAAGCGACAGTAGGGGCGGTGGATCGTGACGCTGGTCTTTTGATGGGTGGACAGGGACTCGTGCGAACCAGACTTGAGATGGAACAGATACGTCGCAGACCTATTTATTCAGGGAAAACGGGAGACGCTGGATCCTCTCCCATTGCGACGTTTGAAGATGCTAGACTCGAGGGGGAAAGGGAAGGCTGCAGAAGCGCTGCGAATAGAGAAGAAAAGTCTTCCTGGTGAAGAGGAAGGTGTTTCTGGAGGTGGTGGTGTTAGTCAAGAGCGACTACGTAGGTAGTAGGCCGTAAGACGCAATCCCATTGCCAACCACCTGGCAATTCTGTTCAATTTTCATCGCTCATTGACGATTATTCAGCCCAGGACCTTGTTCATTCGAGAGGTAGGATAGGCACGCGGCGATTCGGCTTCGCGACGAGGTGGGTGGTAGCGACCTCCCCGGATTGGGAGGTGGAGATGTCGCTGCCATGACGAGCTTAGCCTAGGACCAGATGGGTGTGAGTGGGTGGATGACGCCGTCATGGGCCCTGAGCTCGCTGTTCACGCAGTACGCAGTGGACATCCCTTTGCCGAATATGTACGTAGGGTAGCACCGTATAAACATTTCGAAACCAACGTGACAGACTAATTAGTGAGGCAAGCACATAATCCGTCCATTTCCCCCGTATCTGTCGGCTTTCCGTGAGGTGCAATAGCCGCCATCGTTATCGGTACGGGGACCTGAGCGATACGGAAGAGGTTGCGGATGCGGGGCGGTGTCGGAAATAACCCGCCCTGCAACATTCTAACACTACCATGTAAGTACCTATCTGAGTGTCTTTACCATTGCAGTTGCATGCTGGATCTGCACCAAAACATGACGTTGAAGTGTGTCAACGGGGGTCCCTCGGCATCTGGGGCGCGTCTTCAAGATCCTCTGTGTCCTTTGGAACCGGGATTGCGATACCTAATTTGGATAGGTCGGTTTGATGTCACTGGGATGGGTGCTGATTCCAATCCCAGGGCCCAGAAGACGACGTGGAATTCCACCTGGACCTTGGTCAGCCACATGGCATTCGTCGATTACCTGATCTGTACCACAGTTCATGCATAGACTGAGCCAAGAGAACTGTTCTTTTCCTTTCTTCTTCTCACTGTTGTACCATCTGGCAATTTTCTGCCTCGTCACTTTGCCGTAAACAACCACGAATTCCATGTGTGTTGAGTTGAGGCCTTGGAGGTAGGCTTAGCAAAGTGTTGTCTTGCTGGGTACATGGTACCCGCGTCTAACCAGGGCACGTGGGCGGCTTTCTTCGCTTCTTGGCGGTGACGCCGAAGCCGCGAGGTTTCGACGTCGCCCTTCCGATCCCGACCGTCGTCCGATGTCTGTGCGTTTTTGCCTTCTTTCTTGACAGCGGCCGTCAACATCGACGACCTACCACGCGCCACACGCGTCGGAGGATAGTTACTGCGAGGGACTGTGGCGATGAACTCGACCCGAGATGGCAGAAGAGGTGTAATAGTACAGGCCCACAGTCGAGAACAGCTATACCGGATGGAAGTAGAGGTTTGGATGACGACAGTAGAAGATGGTGTCGACAGTATGTGATGAAGGCGACAGGCTATCACGATACTGCCAACAACAATTATCGACACTACAGCGACTATATGCTCGACAGCGCCATAGTGAGATAGGACCACTGGAGGCTCCATTTTTCCAAGCTGCAAGATTTTTCAAGCCGTGGAGTTTGACTTTGACATCCGCTTATTACATTTATAACCTCGCTTTCTTCAGATGATTCATTTTGCATCCCGTGGTCCGGCCGCTTCCCAAATCGAAATGCAGCACCGACGTTACCTATCTACTAGACTCATGTGCGCTTCTATCATACATGACTGGCCCATCCCGTCCGTCTTCGTCATACATGATTATCATCATCGCCATCAATCTATATGCGTCGTCTGCTATCAAATGCACGTTGCTTACTCCAAACGCCACAAAATCACATGGAACCCAACCCTCGCGCGCACAAGTACGGCAGAACCCCGCTCTACATCCGGTAGTACTCGGGCAGGCCGTCAAAGTCCGGAACGGTCGTGTTGCAGTCAAAACTCCGGTCGTAGGCCTTGGCGGGCAAGATACCGGCCGCGAGACCCTTCTTGTAGCTCCACAGCGGCGCGCTCTCCGTGTCCCACGTCCAGTACCACCAGCCCCAGCCTTTTTCAAACGAGTGCATCTGCGCCTCCGCAAACATCTGCAGGAACTGCTTGTACGCGCTGCTGAACCCGGAGGCGTCGCCGTTGGCCGCGTCGCAGTCGCATTTGGTGTCCTCGGTCGGGCACCGCGGCGTGAGGACCGACGTTGACGAGTTGCCCGTGTCGTACGTGCCCGTCCACCGGTTGCCCCAGCCCACGTTGGTGAGATACTTGGCGCAGTCCGTGTCCGCCTGCGACCACTCAGCGAACAACGTCGGCCCGTACCCCGTCGACGTGTCCATGCTCTGCTCCGTCTGCTCCGTCCAGCCGTCGCACGCGTACTCGACCTTCTTCTTGTGCGTGAAGACGATCTGGTCCGTGTTGAAGATGACGTACTGGTGCACGTCGAGCGCGAGGTCAGAATGGCCCGTCATGCGGCCCTGCCAGTTGCCGAGGCCCATGAAGCCGTCGCCGAACACGACGATTCCCTTGACGCCGTTCTGCTTGACGAGCTTGTACGCCTGCTCCGTCCACCCGACCACGTCCGGCACGCTCAGCTCCGTCATGCGCGGTTCGTTGGCGAGTCCGTAGAAGGCGATAATGTTCTTGTACCGGTCCTGCGCGAAGAACTTGGACAGCCGGTTGTGCATGTCGAGACTGCGCTGCGCGTTGGTGGCCCCGTTGGTGCCGTTGAGCCAGTTGATGGACCCCTGCCGGCCCGAGTGGTTCCAGCCATTCTGGCTTCCCGGCAAGCCGTGGACGTCGAGATTGACGCGGAGGCCGTACTTGCGCGCCCACTCGATGCCGCGAAGGAGGTAGCGCCACGACGTGCGGAAGAGGTACGGGTCGTCGTCGTACGTCTCGACGGCCCAGTAGTTGAACGGGATACGCACGTGGTCGAGCCCCGCGTCGGCGATTTCCCTAAACGTCTGCTCCGTGACGAAGTTCTTGTAGTGGTCCTCGAGGACTTCGGCCGCCTTCCTGGCGCCGAGGTGCTTGCATAGTGTGTACTCGTCAATGATGCCCAGTCGGGAGTCGTAGTTGAAGAGGGACGGCGTGATAAAGGGTTCCAGGTTTAGCCACCCGCCGACGTTGACGCCACGCGCGGGTCGTGATCCGTACGACCCCCATGCCTTGTCCAGCGGCGGCACCTTGTCGTTGGCGCGGGTCGAGTCGTCCCAGTCGGCGTAGAGTCCCATGACGGGCAGGTCACCCACCATCTGGTCGGTGAAGGTGACGTTGAAGTCGGTCGTGTCGGCCCACGACCACGGATCGAGGTATGTGCCGCGCCATTGCATCGGGATGCTGTTCTTGTCCTGGCCGTCAAGGTCTACCGTTTTCGAATCGTCCTTGTTGGCGTTGTTTTTGCTAACCACCACCGCCACGACGATGATAATGATCAGTAGAACCAGACACACTCCAAGGCAGATCCCTGTGGACGTCAGCTGGTGCCCGAATCGGGTCTCACAGCAGCCTACTTACAGAGCTTCTTACGCTTCTTTACCGGTTTCGGGGGGTCGTCGACGAGATATTCCTTTTCGATGCTGTTGTTGTCCGAACTGCTCCAACCACCACCTCTGAGTCCGCGCGAGCCTCGACCCTCCTCCAGTATGGCGCCGCTGACCACCCGCTTCTTCTTCTTGTGGTCCCTCCGTGGCTTCTCGTAGACCACGTCCTCGTGCTCCTCGCGCTGCACCCGTTTTGGCCTTTCCTTGGGCGCATCCCTGTATTCGGCCTTGCGTCTCTCCCGGCGCTCCTCCCGCCGTGCTCTTCGTGCTTCTCGATCCGCATCCGTATCTCTCTCTCTGTCTCTTTCCCTGTCTCTTGTCCTGTCCGGTCTAGCCTCGGAATCTCGCCGTCTCTGTCTTCTCGTATTGCCCTGGTTCAGTTGTGCCAGCGCATCTGCCGAGAGCGTCTGCGACCTCCGTTCCGCTCGGCTATCGCCCGAATCTGTTGCCGGTCGTCTCGGACCTTGCTCCCGCGATCGCCGTTTCTTTTGCTGATGTTTTCTGCCCGATGAGTCCCGCGGTCGATGCGACGATGATCTGGATTCACCGGGCGCCATTGTTCGTGTTGGAATGCCGTCCGAAAAGCTACTGTTAGCCGTTTGGTTGGAATGTTATCGAACCATTTCCATTCCGTGCATATAAGTCGTTGCTGCCAAGGATACCAAGTCCGTATTCATGTCCACTGCCCTGTTTTGGCGGTGCTCTGACGACTCGGCTGTTGACCCAGCAACAAACACCCTAGCCTGGTGGCCTTATCGGTCTTATCGAGCCGTTAACTGGTGACAGGGATCAAGCGCCGTCAAGGGCCGCTTCGACCCCGCGAACGCCGTCGCAAGCCGAACTTACATCACCTGCATCCCTCGGGTCAAGACGAACGTCCCTCGTCTGGCCGTCTCAGGCCAATTCTCCTTTTCTTTTCGTGTTGCAATCGTGGAAATTGACGATTTTTTACGGTGCAGTCGCTCACGGATTATCACAATGAGGTCAATTGCAGTGCGTCCCCTTCGCCGAGCGCTGGCGCCGTCGTTAGCGACTCAGCTTCCCAATGCTGCTTCTCGGCTTTACTCGACGCATCCTCCCAATGCGAAGCTTAATATCCCGGTTGACTACGCGACGACGTCTCTCCTCGCACACTCTTCTCAGAAAGCCCTGAGCACGGCAGATCTTCCGGCCGATGTGAAAAACGGGACGACGAAGAAAATGAACCTGTTCCAGGCTATCAACGACGCTCTGTCGACAGCGCTGGCCGAGGACGACTCCGTCATGGTGTTCGGAGAGGACGTTGCCTTTGGCGGTGTGTTCCGGTGTACAATGAAGCTGGCCGAGACATATGGAGCGGATCGCATCTTCAACACGCCCCTGACGGAACAAGGCATCATGGGATTCGCCATCGGTGCCGCGGCGGAAGGCATGAGGCCCGTGGCAGAGATCCAGTTTGCCGACTACGTCTACCCAGCCTTTGACCAGCTCGTCAACGAGGCAGCCAAGTATCGATACAGAGACGGTGCCTGCGGGCGGAGTGTCGGCGGTCTTACGGTGCGCATGCCCTGCGGTGGTGTCGGGCACGGCGCCCTGTACCACTCTCAGTCACCTGAGAGTTTGTTCACACACATCCCCGGCCTGCGGGTGATTATGCCGCGGTCACCTCTCCAGGCCAAGGGTCTGCTGCTGTCGGCCATCCGGAGCAACGACCCGTGCGTCTTCATGGAGCCCAAGATCCTGTATCGCGCAGCAGTCGAGCAAGTCCCAACCGGGGCATACACGCTGCCTCTGTCCAAAGCGGAGGTTCTAAAGGAGGGCAAGGACGTGACGATCGTATCTTACGGGCAGCCTCTGTACACCTGCATGTCGGCGATTCAAAAGGCGGAGGAGGAGCTCGGCATTTCGGTAGAGCTCATTGACCTGAGAACAGTCTACCCCTGGGACAAAGACTGCGTACTGGAGAGCGTGCGCAAGACTGGCCACTGCATCGTGGTGCACGAGGCCATGGTCAACGCCGGCATCGGCGCTGAAGTGGCTGCCGTCATCCAAGAGGACCCAGACACATTCCTTCGGTTGGAAGCGCCGGTTGCGAGAGTAGCGGGATGGAGTATCCACTCTCCGTTGTTGTACGAGAGATTCAACATTCCTGATGTTGCGAGTAAGTTGTGCCCTGCTTGAGCCGAAGAAAATTGCTGACCCTCTAGGGATTTACGACAACATCAAACGGGTGCTCGATTATTGAGAGAAAGGAGAAAAAGAAAAGAAAAAAAAGTATAAGAGCAAAAGGAACAGAACAAAAGAATATGTACATACCCATAATGACCTACCTAGCGATCAGTCTACTTTCATGTAGCTCAAGTAAAGAACTGAAAGCTGTTGATCAACGAGAGAGCTCGTGTTATCGTGTACATTGCGAATCCACTTCTTTCCGCGAAGGTGGAGGTTGCGCGCTAACAATTACTGCCCCTTTCCCAGCCAATCCTCCATCCCCTGCACCTCCGAATGCCCCGCATTACGTTTCAATCGGAACCAGCTCGCCGCTTCACATTACAGCCGCATCATCACAGCTCCACGAGACCTTGCGAAACTGTAGACATTTCAAGCTTGCTTGCTTCACGATGTCCCAAACCGAGATCGTGTCGTCTTTTGTGGAGGGAGCTCCCCCGGGAGAGGTACGTTCGGCTTTCTCCCACCGCGTGTCGACAATGCCAAGCTGACCTGATTGAAGCTCGCCGATGTCATCGCAGGTAACGACAGCCCGACCAAACGACATCCCTGCGACGATTGCTAACTCGACCAAGACATCAAGTCCCTTACCGTTTCCGAACCCGAAGTCCTCTCCAGCTTGGAACCCGCTTTCGAGAAGTACAACGAGGAGCAGTTCGTCACGGTCAAGCTGCCGGGCGGTAGCCAGCAGGTTGGTGCCGGAAGAGGTCCAGGAAGGCAGCAGCGGAACGCTAAAAGGACACACGCTCCAGGTCATCATCAGCTCCCACAACTCCCTCGGCGACGGGAAGTACTTTGACGTTGAGAGCTCGACGAGCTTCACATTCGATCACACCACACAAAAGGCCAGCAATGCGCAAAGCTACGTTTTGGAGAGCGCAAACAGTGACCTGATGTGGGTTTCTACACATGGTGGATGATGTGTGGGAGTTCTGTTCATGCTGATTAAGATTGCAGCAAGTCGACACTGAAGAGCCTGGGTCCGTACGTCAAGGAGCACTTCCCCAACGCCGCGTACGGCGTCTACCCGACCGAGAATGACTCCAAGGTTGCCGCCATCATTGTCTCGAACAAGTACTCTCCCAACAACTTCTGGTACGCAATGGTCCTCTACATCCGATGCGCCCTCGCTGACTCTTCTCCAGGAACGGCCGCTGGCGCTCGCTCTACATCTTCGACCCCTCCTCCGACAGCCTCGAAGGCTCCGTCAAGGTCGACGTGCACTACTACGAGGACGGCAACGTCCGGCTGCTCACCAGCCGTCCCACGCACACGTCTGTCTCCGGCGGCACCGGCGCGGGCATTGTCAAGGAAGTCTCGACGTCGGAGAAGAAGTACCAGGAGGAGCTGAACCGGGGATTCACAAGTCTCAGCGAGGGCGCGTTCAAGGGTCTTAGAAGGCAGTTGCCCGTGACGAGGCAGAAGATTGAGTGGGACAAGATCGCGTCCTACCGCATGGGCCAAGACCTTGGAGGCAGTGGCAGACGGTAGGCGGGAAAGGTAGCCAGCATGCGTCAGAGAGATACCTTCTAGAAGCAGGCTTTGATTAGAAGTGATCTTAAGCCACAGGCAGCCAATGCTGTACGGAGATGATTCGGTGATGATTTGTCTGGGGGACAGAAAAGCATAAAGCAGGGACAAAATTCCCGTGTCGACACCAGACACGCCAAACGACGGGTCGGGAAATATTGCCTATTCAGGTAAACTATCGCGATGTGAGCGGTCAAAATGCCTTGGGGACCGATATCAAGATGCGTTTTGATCTACCCCGCGCGTTCCCCGCCTTTGATGCAACAGCGAACCTGACATCACGATCTTCACGCTGCCACGGAGTGCCTCGGCATCACACCGAGCCGATAGTGAGACGTTGCGCGAATTCAAAGAACATGCTGGCGTGGCTGATGATAGGGTCAACTGTGGTGCACACAATAGTATGCCCGGGCTGTGTGCTGGGAAAACCGTCCGACGTTCCGGGCCTCCGTAGCTTCCGGGCGTCGGAATGAGAATACCGTTGTCAAGGTCCGCGGCAGTTGGGTCTTTATCCAACCACACATGCCAGAAAGCAACCAGCGGTCGGCGAGAAGTTGAAGATCCGACGGTCAGAAAAACCAAGCATCGTAATTGGTTGGAACGAGCGGCCGATGTGGACATGGAATATGCAAAGACGGAACCCCCACCCCACCCACGGGAGCGAGCCTATTGCTGCTGCTGCCACACAGTACAGCGGTCGGGTTCAGGTATACGAACACGAAAGGTTGGAGGTTTTGCTGTGGCTGAAGAAACCTGGAGAAGGTGGCATTGCAAGGTGCTGTTGCAAGTTCTTCAGGGTGGGAAGAGGTCATCGTGGATCCCAGCCACTTTCGCAGCGGACGCCGACGTGATTCCGGCGAGGGGCCGTTGGGTTTCGGAACGAGCTAACCCTGTTGGCTGGTACGCAGCAGTAGTGGCGGTAGCTCGGAGTGGTAACGCACGCCGTAAGGTGCTTGGAAGAAGTGAGCGAGCTTGGAGTGACCTGACTCGAAAACTCGTCGGCCAGTCTCAATAGGCGGGGAAGAAGAGGTGAAGACAATTAGTACCTACTTGGGCTGGCAGAAAGCTCAGCTACCAAATGAGGTATTGTAGTCACCGACTTGGCTCTTGGTAAAGGAAGTTATATACACACCGCCATCGCTACCAACCTAGGATAGGGCAGGTACGGAGTACCATGTAAGCCTTGGGCAGCCCCAATGCGATGCCGAGTGGGATCGCGGCAAGACTCCCTTCTCCGCCGGGGTTCAGCCAAAATGTCTCCGTTGGGTGAGGTCGGGTGCTGTTCTTCTCAGTGGGTACATTACTGAAAAAGCCCCTAGAAGCCGTGGCATAGTTGCCTCGAGCGCACAAGCCAATAAACCGTCTGGCGAATCACAGCCACTTTACACCAATTTCTCCTCTCCTCATTGGTTCACTCGCTACCCCCTGAGCGGACCCCCGATTGCACTGTAAGGTAGCCCCCCAAGCTTGCCCATTGTCCTGCTGTCCAAGCAGAAGCTCCCATCAGCTATCAGTGCCTGTCTCCCCCCAATTTTCCTTCTGAACCTGGCTGGATCCGCGATAGTGAACGGGCTCAACAACATCCGACAGACACATTTCTGACCTGATTTTCCTCACCTGTGCAACCTGCGATACCACATCTTGTCCTAAAAGTCTCTTTGCGTGCACATCTGCTTCGTAGCCACAACAGCGCGAAAGCCATCCCGCGATCTTTCTGTCGACTCAACCCAACATCATCGCGATCGCTTGCTCTCTGCCCAACAAAGGAGCCACGTTTCTGCCAATCCGATAATCAGTCCCCTGTTCAAAGCAACACTTTTCGCACACAACCACAGTCAACATGGGCGCCGAACTCACCTACCAGGACGTTGCCGAGCACAACACCAAGAAGGACATCTACATTGTGGTCCACGACAAGGTCTACGACTGCACCAAGTTCGTCGACGAGCACCCGTACGTTGGCAACAGCCCCGTCCTCGGCTTTCCCCTCAGTCCGCCCCAACTGACTTTTTGTCTCTTTCTAGCGGTGGTGAGGAAGTCCTGCTCGACGTCGGTGGTCAGGATGCGACCGAGGCCTTTGAGGATGTCGGCCACAGCGACGAGGCCCGCGAGACCCTCGACCAGCTCTACGTCGCTGACCTGAAGCGCCAGGTGAGTTTAGCCAGATCAACATGCACACACGCGGCAGATCCGATCGGCGGTGCTAACTCATGTCCTACAGGCCGGCGACCCTGCCCCCAAGAAGCAAGCCCCCGCCTCCAGCTCCGCCTCTTCCACCGAGAGCCCCGGCTTCGGCATCGGCCTGTACGCCGTCCTCCTCGTCGGCGGCGTCCTCGCCTACGTCGCCTACCAGTACCAGTAGCAGCAGCAGCAGACCCCCGCATAAGCAGCCCTCGAAGGGCAATCGTTTGAGGATTTGATTTGCAGCGTTCAGGAAGGAGCGGCTTATCGCCGCACACGCAGTCCCAGATGGGTCTGGGCCACAGGCGCGCCGCCCGCTTACGGGCCAGTCGCTGTCGCTCTTCGACGGCGTGGCTTGACGAGGGAGGTATGACAACAAGCCAAGCAATGAGACGATGGTGTGGTGTGAGGCGTTATTTATGTCAAGCCAGCGCTGAAGGGTCTAGCTGGCCGTATTGACTGAGCCGGTCCAGCCGGGTGAAGATATGCTTTTAGTAGAGAATATACGTTCGATCATCATGTACAGTCTGTGTCTCGCAGGGTACGGCCAAAATCTTAATCTTGAGAGGGCCTTTGTGCCCAGACGGACACATATACTGTCTCTCATGGCTTGAAGTAAGCTGGTGGACCTGTAAGGTGTTGTACACCCAGACCTACAGTCCCTCGCTTGATAGGTGTTGCTGCTCATCTCAGCCCCCCAAGAAAAACTTAGTTTCCATCTCACTGAATCATATAAGAACAGTGAATTCATCAACAGGAAACTAGAACCAACTCTCTTTCTCATTGCACTCTTTATGTTGCGCATGCACAGGCGCCATACACCTTGTAAATTTCCCCAAGCCCACCCAGCCACAGTTGCCAATTGAACTTACATAAGCTAGTGGCTCAGCTTCTCCAGCCCTGTCTGTGTGCCACACCTCGAACGTCCCAGGCAATCGAATCGGCAGCTTCGCATCGCACCTCTTTGGATTAAGGAAAAGGCATCTCCGATATACGATCATTTGCACCTAAAATCGCCCACGCTTAGCTGTCTGCGGCAGTTGCGATTACAACGGGTCAATACCCTGCGACAGTATCAACCGAATCGAGCCACTTCGAACAACCGGCGGCAACTTTTGAACGAATAGACGAAGACGACGACCGAGACAAGCCAGCAGCCGAGGGAACCACGCACGCCTCGAGCAGGCGAGAACCCACGAAAATCGAGCCTGCGCCTTTCTAGCTTTTGCTTGACTTGGACTGCCACGCTGCAGGTCGATAAACGAGTGCAACTTTCGGGCGGCTTTTACACATCACCCGCAATCCAACCTCAGCATGTCTGAACTCAACTTTGAAAAGCAAAAGGCACTCTTCAGCAGCTCGCTCGCCTCGGCCGCCAGCAAGCTGACCTCGAAGAAACTCGCCCCTCCGTCTCCTTCGCCGTCAGTCGCCAGCACAGGATCCAAGAACGAGACCACGGCATCTGGCAAGCGCAAGCGCGACCCCAACGCCATCGTCTACTCGCAGCCCGCCAACACGAGTTTCGGCAATGAAGTCTTTACGCAGATGCAGTACGCCCTCGAGTGGCTAAAGGGCAAGAACGAACAAAAGACGGCGCAGGAGATTTTCGACCACCTGGGCCAGACGCGCAGCACCGATAAGCACAAGCAGACGCTCGTCGAGGCGATGCGCCGGCACCCTCGCATCCAGTGGATCACCGACCCGAGACTTTCGGAGCAGACATGGCGGTCGGGCACGTACGCGCATCGGCCCATTATCCCCGGTGTCCGAGACAAGATTTCGCTGCTGCGCCACCTGCAGAGTAAAAAGGACGCCGAGGGCACATCGGTCAAGGATCTTAAGGACGGCTGGGCCGATTGCGATCAGGCGCTTATGGAGCTTGAGAGGGAGCACAAGATCTTGATTGTCAAGACGAAGAAGGAGCAGCACCCCAGAGCCATCTGGCTCGACGACGCCTCGCTGCACCACCACGTCGACGACGAGTTCAAGCGCATGTGGAACGCCGTCGAGGTGCCTTCGACCGACGACATTGTCAAGAAGCTCGTCTCGGTGGGGCAGAAGCCGGCGAGCGCGGATCCCAGCACCATTAAAAAGGTCGACCCCAAGTCGAAGCAGCAAAAGAAGAGGGCAGTCCGCCGGACCGGCAAGGCGACCAACACGCACATGGAGCATTTGCTCAAGGATTACAGTCATATGGTCAAGCGGTAGCCAAAAAAGGGGGCACACACGAGGTTTGCATTTTCCGGGCGTTGGCGGCTTGGTTTCTGGCGTATGGGAAGGGTCGCTGTTTTTCTTGAGTCATATAGAGACTGGTCATATATGGCATCATCGAGACCGATGGAGGCACGCTTGCGAGCGGGCAGATACAAAAAGACTACTGAATGAAAGTTATTACCCGAACGACGCTCAGAATTGGTATTGCGCTCGCTATGTTGCCGACTTGTGCTAACCCAAAGACGAGAAAGGGCAGAAATGGAGGATGAAGAACAAGAAAAGGGGGAGGCGGGAAAGACGGCGGTTCACTCGTCATCCACCACGCGCTCAAACACCCTCAAAAACACGTCAGGCTCCTGACTCCCGCCGATCCTCCACCTCCCCTGGACCGTAAAACTCGGCACCCCAGTGACGCCCGCCTTTTTCGCCCTCAGGACTTCCGCGTCCACGCCTTCGCCCGCCTTTTCGCTGTCGAGCGCATACGCAGCGTCCGCCTCGTCCAGCCCCGCGTCGACGGCGGCGTCTAGCAGGAACCTACGGTCCGAGATGTCCGCGCCGAGTTCAAAGTGACCCCTGAACAGGGTCTCGAGCAGACGGTCCTGGGCGGGCGGGCCGCCGCGTCGGAGGGCGAGGGCGAGGAGTTTGTGGCTCTGACGCGAGTTGCCCGTGGTCCCGCTGATGTCGAGCCGGATGCCGGAGCGTAGGCAGCCGGCGGAGACGAGGGAGATGGCTGAGTCGAAGTCGCCTGTTTGGGAGAAGCGGCCGGTGTAAAGGGCGCGTTTATCGTAGCCTTTTGGGGGCCGGGTGTTAGTATGGGTGATGGGTTGGGTAGAGGGGTTGTGTGTGTGTGTGTATTGAAGAATAAGAGAATGAGAGGATGAGAAGAGAGGATAAGAAGATGAAAGGGATGAAGGATGAATTGTAAACGAAAGAGTCAAAAAATTACCGGTATTCTTCATGGCTGGGCCCAGATAGAAAGGTTTCCAGGCCACCTCGAACTCGGTCGAGGGGTCGACGGCTCGGAATTGGTCGATGGCGCTGTCGAGGTTGCGCTTGCCGACGTAGCACCACGGGCAGAGGAGGTCCGTCACCGCTTCGATCTGGATCACCGTCATTCTTTTGTAGCTGGATTGTCGTTGAAATCGTCGTCGAACAACTGCTACTGCTAGGAAGCAGAGGCCTAAAAGCCTCAATTCACGATCGAGGTGGAACGTCGATCAAAAGTGATGGTGCCAGTACCAGCGTGTCGGTGTCCCGAATGTTCGCCGCACGAGTGCAACAAGACAACAAAGCAGATATCTGGATATAAAGAAAGATCAAAATGTCGATGAACGAACACACTTACACACGGACGCTACTCGTACATTGAAAGGGAAAATTGCTGGCATCTATAAGACCTGCCCTCTCTCCCTCCCCACCACCACCACCACCAGCTCCTCCTCCTCATCCCTCATATCGTAAGCGGGAAAGCGGACGGTCAAACAAGGCGACGAGACATGTCGGCGCAGTGCTGGTTGATTGAATAGTAATCATACGCTTTGTTTTAGCCAACCTAGTGGTAATAAATAATTCCCTTTCCCACCCCCCGACGGAAAGAAAGACCGACTTGCCCAATCCCAACTAACCTAGACGTCGCATTCGCCCCTCTTTCGCGACCCCTTCGGCTTGCATAGAGACACCGCGCAACACGTCGCACATCTCGGATTCGTCGTACCAAGCTCACGGCTACCCTCCCCCCAAACGGGGTGTGTGTCCCATTCGGGCCCCAAGGATTTATCCATGCGCATGCAAAGACTAATCAACATGCCGCCCCTTTTCTTCACCGAATAGGCATGTGCGAATGGTCAAAGCGAACAATCACGAAGAAAAAAAGAAAAAGCAAACATGTTGCTGCATGGCATTCAATAATTAGTGTACGACCTCAACCAACCTTGCCCACTAAACCAGATGAACATTGGCATGTCAACCAACATGCCATTTCTCTGAAGGGGCAAGCGACTTTTCCTTCCAACCAATCACGCCAGCTTTCAGTGAAACGATGATATAACTTTGCGAAAACCACGACGACCAAAAATGCCAGCGACGACGACGACGATGGAAACGCCAACGAGAACACCGAACAAAAAACCCTTGTCTTTTCCCTCTGCAAACCCGGTGTCTCTTGTCTATCCCAGGGATATAAAATCAAAAGGCCCTTCCAGCTTGCAAGGATCCCAAAAGTCCCGAGGAATGAGCATGTATATTGTTTACTAATCCCCTTTGCTCACACGTGAGGAAACGGCAAATAACAACACCAACACTCGAACCCCCCCGGAGCTCGGCATCAAAGGAATTAAACCGCCCCCCACACCGCACGCCCTAGGGCAATACGATGTTGGAACAGACTGCGTGTGACGTATTTTCTGATTTTCTCATCAACCCGAATCGCAAGTGTGTCGGTAAGAAAAAAACAACAACGAAAAAAACCGATGGTGATTATGATTGTGATTGTCATCTCATTCCCATCTGGTCTTGTTTATTGCCGGCGAGCCAATTCAGCCACTTTATCAACTGACATCTCCAACCCCTTCCTGCGAAATGACGACGTGAACGACGTACTGTATGCTTCCCCGGAGCCACCATGCCCACTTGCTGATGCATTTACGTACAGACTCAACCAAGCTCAACACAATCGTCAGCTTTGTCAATAGCCTGGAAACCTCCAGGCTGCTGAGTAACACGACTAAAATCTGCTCTTTTCCGACCCTGCACTGGGTAAAATAGGAAAAAACCCCTTGCTTTGGCATAATTGCCTTCCGAACACGGACGGTTATTCTGTATAAAGCACAACTACCCCTCCACACTGACCTTCGTGAGGTCAACCCTCAAGCTTCCCTGTTCGGAACCCACATCCAATGCAGCCCATGCTGTCATGGTGACAGTTCTAGTAAGATGGGGATAGCTGCAGCGACGCCGCGACACGAGAGGTGTGTTGACATTGGTAGGATAATAGTACAATGTAAGACCAAAATCAGCTACGCGCATTCATTGTCTAGTACAGGTTCGCATACAAAAATCCCCCATCACAAAAAAGCCCGAGTGCTTGGTCAAGGCCACAGTACCTTGCTTGACCTCCATCCCCTCCAAAAGATACCTAGCTAGTTTTTCTGTGTGTTGGTGAACCTCCAACATTGCCTCCATCCCTGCCTTCACTGGCCCAATCATGAAGTATGCTTCCCGCCCGTCTATTGATACAAAAGAAAAGGCGTGTAAGCAAACCAGGTAGCTACCTGACCCTGTTGGTATCTTCCTTACCCCCGGAATAGCCAGTCCACGCAGTATTAAAGTTGTATGTATTTACCGTCACCTTCCCACCTTGCCATGCACAAACTTTTCATGACCCAATCCGACTGAATCAGGCCATATCAAACAAAATCGAACTGACCCAGGAAACTCGCAGACTATGGTCCACGCGGATAGTTGTGTGTTTCGCCCAGAGCATCCTCCTAGTGGGCGCCGGCCCACAATTCATTCGAACGCTTCATATCATAAGCAGCTGAAGGAGGCTCCGTACTCTGGGGTCGACGAACCTGTGCAGTGTTACCATAGAACATCTGGCCCCCAAGCGTGGGCGCGTTGGGATATCCATCGGAAGGGTCGGGGTATGTGTAGCCGTTGCCGCCGTTGCTGCTGTGAGAAGGCGAGGGCACGTGTGACGGGGACTGCCATCCAACACTGCTCATGTGCGGACTGCCGCCTGCGCTGCCAGGGCCGGAATGCTGCTCAACACTCGGTTCCAAAGTCGGTGGTGGTCCGTAGCCGGTAGGGTGGGATGTAGGGCGCATGCCGGTGTTGTAGCCGGCCGAAGACGTGGACGCCGGGCTACCAACGTGCATGTCCCGTTGAAGGTGCACGGGCAACGAACTGTTCCCAAGGTACTGGAACTCCGCGGCGGCGCGGTGCATACTGTCGGCACTGGGCGACATGGACAGTGTGCGCTGGCCAGGCGAAGGCGTTGTCAGAGGAGAGCCGCGGTTAGACAAGGCATCTCCGTCGGAGCGGGTGGAATTAGGTTTCGCAACCGCGCCTCGCGCCGCGAGAGCAGCGGCGGTTGCTGCTGCTGCCTCTTCCACGGTACCTGTGTGGTGGTTCTGGTGTCTAGTGAGGGTGGTTCGGCGAGTAAAAGTCTTCTGGCAGTCTGCGTAAGGGCACTTGTACGGGCGCTTGCCTGAGTGGATGCGACGGTGACGGGCCAGACTACTACTGTCACTAAACGGCTACGTTTTGTTAGCTTCATTCTGGCTGGGCAGGCAGGCGGCATACTTTGCCGCAACGCTCACACATGTGAGGTTTCTCTCCAGTATGGACACGCTGGTGAACAGTGAGTGCCGATCGTTGGATAAACTGCTTTCCGCAGTTGGGATAGTCGCAGACGTGAGGTCGGATACCGCTGTGTATGCGTTCTGAATTTGTTAGCACATCTTAACCATTCCTCATTCCTTGCACTAGCAACACATACCGTGTCGAGCCAGGTCACTGCGGCGCGCGAATCCCTTGCCACAGGTACTACACGGATAAGCCTTCGCGGGTTGCTGCTGTTGCTGTTGCTGCTGCTGCTCAGGAGCGCGATATTGCTGCATGTTGGACATCTCTTGCGGGATGCTAGGCAGGATGGGAGCCATGTGAGAAACAGGCACCTGCATAGGCATCGGACCGCCAGCCATGGCGCTGGGCGAAGGGTACGATCGTGGAACGCCTTCCATTGCGTGGCGAGAGTAGTGAGAGTGTTCGGAGCCGTGAGGGGAACCGGCGCGGTCCATGGGGGGCTCGGGCATATTTCTCGCAGTGAGCTGAGGGAGTTGGGCCATTTGTCGGTCCGGAGTCGAACCGGTGTGCATGGAAGCGTGTTGTTGCATAGCGGCAGCTCTTTGATTCATCAAGTTGCCAATCTCCATTACTTCGCCCGGAACTGGCGACCTCATATTACGATGAAAGTCGCTGCCGGCAATCGATACCCCTGCTGCGTGGACAACCAGCTCGCAGGATGCTTTTTCGGATGGTTCTCAGCGTCAGACGAAGGTGACTTAAGGTTCAAGAAGCCTGCGTGTTCTTGACAAAGTTAGACCAGTGAGCGATTCTGAGGGGAGACGAGGCTTTAGAAGGGACGCGGCGGTGGAAGGAGGCGATACTGGATGGGAGAACAAATCGCCACGAGTAGGAGTGCGTTTTGAGTGCGACTCCGCAGTCAAGGATTGCGAGGGAAATCTGTCGACGGGGATGCCCAGGACGCGCTCTGGCATGACTAGAAGTGCCAGGGGCACCTGGTGGCGGGCACAGGCTGAATCAGACTGACGGGTTGTAGATGCAGGCTTACCTGGTACGGGTGATGGAAGAAATCCGGGACAAACCGAAAAAAAAAAACCACAGACCAGTGTGTCGTCCTTGCCCAAAATCCAGTAGGGTTCTCGGGGCGATTCTGTTGTGTTGACCGAGGGCGCGGATAGCTTCAAAAGCTCGGTCCAATCGGTGTCTGTACACGTGGATGACGAGTATTGTGACGCGAAAGAGGCACAGCCACCAACAGTATCAGTTGGGCGTCACTGTCGGGAAGTGTACGTCGAGTCGATCGATGAGTAACGAGTCGAGTTGCAGGAGGTTGACCATGGGGGGGAAAAGGAGAGAGTGTGTGCAGAGAGAGGATAAGGCAGCCCTGTCAGTGTGACGACCTATACTAGTTCGACGCGCCTTCTGTCAGTGGTTGTCAAGATGGAAGCCCAGAATACGGACTACAAGAAGGTGTGGCTAGGGTGTAGAGCCAAAGAAAAGATGCGAGGTTTAGAAGGGGGGAAACGCTGGTGCCTTCGAAGCCGAGGGCTTTGCGGTGTCGAGGGAAGAGGTGTTTGTCAAAGTTCGCGCGTGCTGGGAGGTCTTGGATGAGATGAGGTAACAGGGGCCAAGAAACCTTATGATCGGGGGTGCAGATGGTCCGGCAGGGTTAGGGGGAAGAAAAGTGGATGTGTTGTAAACGGAAATGCGAGTAAAAAAAAAGCTGAGGCGGACGTGACCAAGGCGCTGGACAGCCAGTGAGGGACCAGAGCAGCCACAGGCCAACAAGGTACGTACCGCTCTCACCTCATGCAAAAGTTGAAGCAACGGCAGCAGCAGATACTGAACGGCGTGGATAAAAATGGTCAACGCCAACAGCTTCGTTCCAGGTGAAGCCGCAAACGGAGTAAGGGAGGGTAGAGCAAAGAGAAAGAGAGAGAGAGAGAGAGAGAGAGAGAGAGAGAGAGAGGGTGTATGTGTGTGTGTATGTGTGTGTGAGTGCGTGAGAGAGACAGCTAGGCATGGGGGGAGAAACAGTTGAGTGGAGATGAAGGCGAAGAAGAAACGGACTGGATGTCACGAAGGTAAACTAACTTACCTGGTGTTGTGTGGTGATTAGATATCTCGAATTGGTAGGAGCCGCAATTCCTCTCGCACAGCAAGGAAAGGAACGATAAAGAAGGAAGAAAGCGAAGCACGGTTGGCCCAGTGTCGTAACTCCTGCAGAGGGAGCGTCAAGATATGTAAAGTAAGAAGTCCTCGACCAGGGGAGAGAACCGTACGGTAGGTGTGGTTGGGTGAGGCGTAGTACGGTGCGAAGCGATGCGGTACGTACACTCTGCGAGGAGGGTGGCAGGAGTACTGCCGCGTAAGTACAGAGTACTACCTGCTGTGTTATAACAGAGTCAGTAGCAAGGGAAGGGAGGGGAGGGTAGAAGAAGCTGTGACGCAGCAGCGGAGCGCAGGGACGGACGGGGTTCGGCAGGTGTTATAAAATGTCAACCACGGAGGCGATCCTTTTAGTGAGACCGGGGTGGAGGGGGTAGACAGGTAGGAAGAAGAGAAGGGGTGGGGGCTTGTTACGGATCGATCAGAAAAGCCAGGAAACGGCCAGGTAGTGTGGAATGAGGGTGAAGGGGGGATAAAAGAAATGCGTTTACTTTATGAACAGAATGAGGAGAAGGATTTTTGAGTGAACGATGTGAATTGCCATGACAAGTCTGAAATCTAGTTAGGGTGAAGTATACAATTTCACGTCCTATACCAACGGTTAGACGATGTGTGGGCTATTTCCACACACTTGAACTTGTCATGTGCATCACCAGCCGTACTCCCCTAAGGCACGCAATTATTCGTTCACTCGTACTCAGCGTATAGTACAGTTAAGGCAGTACGCATACGCATACACATACTTCATACCTTACCTCAGACTCATCTCATGGGCAAAGCTAAGCCAAAAGACTCGCTCGCTCATCCGCGCGCGCACCCTCCCCCCAAGCCAGGTCAAGTGAGGAGTCTCAAGTGCGGAAGCTTGCTGAATTGAAACGAACGGTTTAGTTGGGACATTGAAGACCTTTCACGCTGAGGCAGGAACGAACGGGGCGACCGGGGCGACCTCATGCATGTGCGTGTTGTGAGCTGGAGGTGCCTACAAGTACTTGTCGCACAGCATGGGAGGCGGTACCTGCTGGGTGCCAGGGCTTTTGCCAGTGCCAGTGCCTGTCAGTGCTCTCTCATTCTCTACCGGGGTGCCTGCTCCACACCTTCTACGTCTTTTCCTTTTCTTCTTCTTTTCCTTTCCCATTTAGGGCCAGGGTATAGTAGGTTCAGACTGTATGGATGCCCACTGTGTGTACGGCGTAGTCGTGTACACAGTACAGCCAGTTCCCACCACCAGCGTGCACCATCTCTACACAGTGCTTAATTATGCTCGTTTGTACCACAGCATTCGTAACTGCCCGACTATGGCAAAGCAGCTAGCTAGCTGGCTGACGTTTTCCCTTTTCCTCCTCCTCTGTGGAAAGGGCAAGGCACTTGGTACTCCCTGCTGTCGTGCTACCATAAGAAGTCATTGCTGATTTTCACTGCGTCTGCCAGGGATGAGGACTGCCCTGCGACCTATTCTGCCATTTTTACCTACCTTACCTTGTCGGGTGGTGCCGTACTTGTTTAGGTACTTACCTTATTGTCCAAGTTGGCAAGATGGCAGATGGGAGCTGCAATGTGCTTTGCTGTGTGACGGGCCACGAGCAGCACCCAAGCCCACCATGACTACCTTACCTACCAAGCGGTTGGCAGAAAAAGTGATACACTCAGTGTTAGCGTCCACATACATTGAGAGTGGTATTGTGTATCACTTGTTCTTTGTCACCCGCTTGCCTAGGTACCTACCTACCTAGGTACTGTACGATGGGCCACCATAGTCCGGAAATGATCGTCGCTCAGGGAGGCTCAGGCTCAGACTCGGGCTCATGCTTGTGCTGAACTTCAGGAACAGCACAGCATTCATGCGCCGATGGCCTCCGCTGAGAAAACCCCGGCCGGTCGCTAGGCTGCCAGCAGGGCCCCGAGGTTGTTCCAAATGACCCCGTCTGCTACGGATGGATGGAGACCTAACCTTGCGTTAGGTGCCGTGCCCAATCGCCCTAGGCTTTGAAGGTGCCGTGTCGTGTCTTGTCCTTCAGTCTACGATAGTGCTCCGGACCCTTGCGCTACGGCCGATGCTATTGCTGGACTTATGCCATGCCAATGCCGGCTTGCCAACCAGCCAGCCAGCTTTGCAACATTTGCAACATCACCGGACTTCGTGCCAGTCGACGTCAGTTCAAGGCCGCTAAGGGAGTGTGCAAGGTTACACAAATAACACGGCCACGCCGCTTCAAGACGCCCTGCATCACCATCAATCACTTCGAAAAGTAGGGGACCACATCGCCTGTCATGATTGCCAGGGACATACGGGCGCCACCTCACCTCTGCTTTGGTAGTCAGGGAAGGTATCTACAATGTACCCACCCTGACGCTGCGGATGCCGTCTGCGTAACCCTTTGGAGGAGGTACCGGCCATCATCGACGGCCAATGGCCTGGACCTTACACCGCAATACCCCCAACTGGAAGCTTCTTCAGGGGCCCGGTCACTATTTGGCTTTTTGGCCGTTTTGCCTCGTCGTCATCAAACAATCGGGTTATTTCCTACTAGAACTACCACTGTCTCCACACCAAAGTGGACCGCTTGCTTGGTCGTGGCACAAAACCACCCTCCGAGGCGGGTTGACTGTCACGGCCGAGGTCATGGTCGTTTACACCTCACTGCTTGCCATCACCATGCTCTCTTGCTTGAGCCTTGATGGAAAACCAAGCCAGGAGATGAGCACTACCTCAAATTCACAGTGTCAGGACGAGGCAACACCACACGCCCAGACGGCCCAAATTGCCTTTGGCATCTCCACAAACAAAACCTACGATAGGGCGGAGCAGGGGTCGTGGCGAGCATTGGATGACTCTCTCTACCATGTCACCAAGGGAGTACCAGCTACACGTACTTCCATCGTTGAACTCCGAACCGACTTGACTCTTGTTGAGCCTCCAACACACTGACCGGCTCTCGATCACATCCATGACAGCTATGACCGTGGACCACGACCGCCAACGACACAACGACCACCAACACCGCCGCCACCACCACCACCACCACCAAGCGCCTTCCCGCACTCTGACCACATCCTGGACTTTGGAAGTGCCCGCCGGCATCTAACGCTGGTCTTCGCCAACGCAGTCCCCCGGCCACTCCCACTCGATGGCAGATAAGGTAGACTTGGCAAGTGCTTTGACCTCGTGCCAGACGCATGCGAATACTCCAGAGCTTCCAAATTTCACATCTGATGTTCCTCCACTAATTGGATAGTCATCATAATAAGACTCAGCCCAGGTCGTTACGCTCCCGCCGTGTTGAAGTGCGAACAGAGTGCGGTCCGGCACCGCGGCAGCTCGCATTGCCAGCGGGCACAACAAAAGTGTTTTACCCTCATCTGCAACCTGCCTCGATAATGGCTGGCTATACTACCGCTCATTTTAAGCGGGACCCTTTACGTAGACAGCACGACGATTCTAAACCCAACAACACTAGCCGCCGCTTGAGCTGTCGTTATCCCCGGCCGCTGGCTGCCTAATGCGTACCGAGAACAAGCTGCACCGTTACCTCATGCCGTCGAGAGTGCAGAGCGCCATTTAATCAACGCTCGGACGCTCATGTGCAAGTATTGAACTGCGGCTCTTGGAGCACGCATCATGGTCGCGAAACAAAGTTGCGCTGGTCCTGTTTGAATGGCCCCTTGCCCCCATCCCTGTCCACCCCGATCCTACCACAGTATTCGCTTTTGGCACTGCTATTATCTCTTTTCGCTCGGCGAGATGGGCAATCTCGATCCGAGGGCCTTGCGACGCCACCGCTACAAGGTGCAGGCAGGGACGCCCGGCTGCTCCGCCTTGCCAAAAGGGCAAGGTCGTGGAAGCTCTTCATCTCTTCTGGAAGCAATTGTCCTTACCTTCGCTACTGCGTAGAACGTTGTGATGATGCAGAGGTCCGTCGTTGGCGACACGATCGCCTAAAGGACGCGACGTCCTTTACTTTGGCCTGACCTCAACCGGCACCGGCACTGGACAGCATTAAAGTGACAGCTTGACAGAGTCGGGGTGTACGCCCGTTGAACCGTTGCACTTGCATAGGGGTCCTCTGCAGTACACCTCAGACAGTCAATGGAGCACTGTGCGGTCTCGCGTTAACTACATCTACCAAAGTGCGCACCTTCGTCGGTGGCTTCATGGTGTGGTATGGATACAATTACACTCTGCAGACTGCATACTAGCGAGGTTTCTGGTTCTACGACGTACAAGCACGCGATACGCAGTGATGCTGAATGACGCGCTAGGTTGTTTCCTTCCCTCTTGCTGGGGAAACGTTCTCGAAGACGGTCACGCTCCGGGGGGCAAGCGCCAGTTCGTTACAGCAAACACGCCATTCAACAAGTCCGAGAAACGACTTCCAGGAACCCCAGCTAGCGAGGATCAGCATCATGGCAACGGGTTGCCATATCTCGGGCTGCTGTAGCGCAGTGCAGCTGAGCGTCTGAGCCGGGGAGCAGCGGCCAGAAAGGGGTGCCGCCGCCAACATCTCTGACGAGGAGCTGCAGGGATGGGGGCACAAGCCTGGCACGCAGCTTCTTGGTGTGCGTGGGGAGAGTTTGAGGGTCCTTGCATGAGGGCGACGAGATTGACGCTATACCGTCGAGGGAAGGATTCCAGAAGATTTCTAGAAGGGATTGGTGGCGTGGAAGGCCTTGTGGAATTTCGGCGGCGTCAAAGGGATGACCTGCGCCGCTGTTTCGCCGCTTCATCTGCGACGAGGGTGGGACCGGAGACCAAACGGCCCCTGCGAGTGCTCCAAGTGCTCTCTCTTTCCTCTCCACTCCTTCTGGAATGCTTCGAGAAGGTTGGCCGACTTCAGGGGTCCCCAGGTAATTGGCACACTTCGCAAGATTACACGGACTTCCTGCTGCACATGGCAGTGCCCAGAGTTCATGGGCAGGACGGACGCCTTGTGTCGTATCAGCCTTGGGGCTGGCTCGCTCGGACAGACTGCAGGTCCGTTTTCGTCTTCTCCAAGTCTACCGTGGCGTCAGCCGTCCTGCCTTGAACGATCATGGACGGGGGGTATTGGGCTCGGTTGCCTCAGACCACCATGGCGCTGATTTCTTTCTATCGCCTAGGCCGCCTGTTCGAATGCACGACACCGGTCTCATTGCGAAAAGAACGAGCAAACCCCCCAGCGACGACTCAAGGTCTCTCTGACCAACTCGCACGAGCAGCGTGATGCGTCTTGTGAACAGCACGACAAGGCCACCCAAACTGTCCCTACAAGGTCGGTCACCCAGGGACAGTTTGGGTGGCCCACCCTCCGCGGCTCTGCTACAGGTACAAACAAGCAAGTACATAGTAGTGCACACAAAGAAAGAGCTGGAATGCGAGCTGCAGATGTTCGATCATGGACCGTGGCCAAGGCACCCGGCGTTAATTATTACAACCGTCAATGCATGGAGCAGGGAACGGCCAAGGTGACAAGGTGTCTCTGGGCTAGTGTGCATAGGCGGAGATTGCCGCAGGCGACTTTGAACAAGCTAACGGTAGTCTGTGCGGGGCGGTCTACTGCAATTGCAGAGATCACAATTTGTCGAGGCTCACGAGCAATCTGTTGACACTGGCGGCAAGCCAGAAGAGGAATTCGGCAAGACATGGAATACACAGGCGCGAGAGCAGGGCAAGGCTACGCACCCTAGCGCTGTCGAGCCGCTACAAGTGGTCAGACGCAGATGAGCGAAGAGGCGGTCAGTCAACCGGAAGCTCTGTCCTGCGCATCGGCACTATGTCCGGACTCTTTTTTCTTCTTCTTCTTCTTAGGTGGCAGGGTGGGCAGGAAGTCGTTGCTGCAATGTTGCCATATATGGCGAGGAATAGGTTAATTGGCGACCAGGTGGTGAACGACCAGCATGGTCCCAAACGACAAACGAGAGCTAAATGGCGCTTGTGCGACTCGTATCTTTCCGACTCGGGGGCAATCTGTTTCAGGCGGTTGGCCAGCTTGCACGACAAGACGAGGACGTCGACGCCGACGTCGACGTCGAAACAACCGCCGGCGGCTGAGGTGCAGCGCAGCGCATGCATGTCATGTCGATGTCGGGACGCGGGGTAATCGCATTGGTGGCTCACTGATTGCGGCTTGCCATCAATCTACTTGACGTTGGGACGCTGTCGTGCTTACTTACTCGCCCGCAGGCTGTCTGCATCATCTTTACTTGGCGGTCCGATACGCGGCTCTCTGCAGTGAGGTTGAACTGTGGCTTTGGGAGCGACACGGACGGAGGGGCAGCAATCACGAGCACACAACCCTCGTAGAGCACAGGTCAGCGGCCGGGTAATTGCTTGGTGCACAAACGATGGGCGCCGACGTAGTTTCCCGTGGGAACGAGTCTTGTCGCGTACACTACGGATACACTGTTCGTAGATCCCTGGAGGCTTCCATGATTGTTCCATACAAGCGGCCATTCATCCCTCTGTCGCTTCGCTTCGTGCCACCTCCATCCCTGGAGCATCTCGACGATGGTTCCTTGGCCCTCCCAACCAATGTGCCGAAAAGATAGCACACAACAGAACACAATGGCACTGGTCGTTTGCCCATTACGTCGGGGTTGTCGTCCATCTCGATGATCACTATTATCATCGTCGTCATCATAGCCGCTGTCCGTCAAGGCCGTCGTCGGTCATCGTCATCCATTGTCGGCGTCTTCGTCTGACAAAGTCATAGTCAGTGTAAGGTGTGCCATTTTTCTGTAAGATGGGTTCCCCCCGTCAGATTCTCTCCGCTTGCCGCCCGCTGCCTGGAGTTCTTTGCGTAGCATTTACAGTTTGAGCAACGGGCTTCGTCTGTGAGATGAGCAGAACGATACCTCTGGTAGCCATTTTCGTGTCGGGTCCACGCGTAATGCAATGCACCGAAATGGCATGTAACGCTACGTAGTATCCCTGAAGAGAGAGATATTCCAGTTGGATATACACAGTAGTAAGTGTTAGCTTGGCGGCAAAGAGGCAGGTAGAATGAGGATGCACTGAAATTGCTCTTGCCCAACGTACGGAGTACACAGTGTGCTATCCAGTCGTCCCCGCCTCGCTCACGGTGAGGAGGCACGACTCGACTGTGCGAGGAAGGCTCTTCATAGGCCGCCCACTTGGTTGTCTTTCTGCTCTCTCTACGTACTAATTAGCATACGGGTGGCCATCCAGTTGCAATACGACCAGAACCCTCAGAAACGTACTGCTGCAAATTCAACCGTCTCGGTGAGGGCCGTGAGAACGAAAATCTTGTCTATATTCGTTGCCACCATACGACTTTTACATCACCGAGCTCCCCTCCACCTTGAGTTTGGTCAAAGTTCCAGTACAATCCAAATTGTACGGATATACGACGTGCTGTTCAATGCGTGAGCTCCAGCCCACCCAGCTGGGCACGTTGGCACGGTACATCACATGGCACCGCTCCGGACCTCCCGTCGCATCGACATCCTTCCGGTCAATGTCGCCGTCGCCGTGGTGTAGACCACATACACACGACGAACACCCGGCCTGATCACCCCTCTGCTACACTGCACTACACTACTAATTACTACAAGAACAACAAACAACAGTCGTCACATGGCCCGCCGCTCCTGCTTGGCCGGTGCCATCACACACGCGACGGGACAAAGACTCGCGAGCCGTATTGAGATCCAAAAAACTCGAGATCGTGGTGGCGTCTTCACACGTCCATTGTTTGCAGCTGGTTGCTAGTCGCAAATAAGACTAGTCAGGGGAAGAATGTCCAACAACAGATTCAACCGACTCGTCAATCGATACGGAGTCTAGCTGGCATCGCCCCCATCCCGCGATCGTGGCCACAGTCCAAGCAAGACGATGACGAAAATCGCCCTGCTGTTGCCAGTCTCGACAGTCTCGCCGCCCGTCTGCTCGACTCCTCGATTTGGACATGAAACGCCCGTGCCCCGCGCACTTGTCTGTCAGTTGCCGTCAAGTACGCTCCCTCGCCCTCGCGGTAGCTTGACTCGCTTGACAATGGAGTCCGAATCCCAATCTCTCTATCCGTACCAGCCTCGCCTCGCCTCGTCTTGCATTGGATACATCGCTTGATTTGCCTCGCATGGTCGCATCCACGCTATTCATCTCAGGCGACAGCAGCCGCGCCAAAACGACGACAGACACAACAGCCAGGCATCCCAGGCTGCCGGCAGTCGAAGGGGTGTGCGTGTTCACAGTCGTCAGACCCACCCACACGAGGAAACCACGTCCATTAGCCAAACTTAGCCAAGTGGGATGAACTGACTCCGACGTGACCGACGACTGGCGATGTGACGCTGTTTTCCGCTGCGTTCTCGGTCTGTTTGAAAGTCGCCAACCGGTTGTCATGTCACCGACCTGTTCGAGACGTAGCTGTCAGTCTCCGTGATGACAGTCACCCGTTGGATCGCCTTCCACGTTGCAACTGCATGCAAACAAATGCCCACTGGACGATGGTGCATAGACGTTCTGGATGTCCGGGCAGCCCTTGTCTGAGTCTTTCAGACGGCCAGGACCAGGACATTAGCTTTCAAACAGCAACCCCCGAGCTGTCTGAATGGGTCTCTCTTAGGCCTCGGCCGGCATCTCCGCCAGTCCACCTGCCAAGATCCCAGTAGCTGGAAAGCCCCTCGAGCACAAGAACTGGTCGAGGCACTGCGACTATGTGTGATATCTGCCAACCGGGCGGCGGGCGGGCGGGCCCCCGTCCACTCGAAGTGACGCCGCCTGGGAATGAGCTAACGCCAAAAGGCGCTCTGCTACGATAGAGAAGGATCGATAGACATGGCGGCCCGCAGAAGCGATCAGAACGCAACGACACTATGGACGTGCCCAAGTAATTCCGACTGGCAACTGCCCGGCAGACGGGCGTCACCACAGGCTTTTCTCGAACTTCTGGAAGCCATCTATGCTGCCACCCTGGCACACCAACCTGGCTGGAGAAAAGGTCTTTTACGCGTACATCCTCCACCTTGGGCATCATCGGGCTTCTCGCCCGTCATTATCATCCCAATGTTCGTCTCTTCCTCGACGCAGCTTGAAAGCGTGAAGGCGAATTTCTCGCTCCAGCACTGTGCGCTTTTGCATCCTGAAACCACTATCGAAAATTCAATCCGGCCGAGTGCACCAAATGACTCGAATGACCTCAAACCAGGTTCGGATACGATGTGTTCCGCACCCTCTTTGGGGCCGGCAACCTTTTGCTATCTATCTACTTCACTGGACCGATGGCCAAAGGCGTGCGACGAATAGCTGCAGACGATCCCCGTGCAAGCACGCCTCCCCACCCTAGCAACCCTATCGACGCAAAGTCTGAGACTACCTGACTTGCTCGACTCTTTGGATCTTTGCGGACTGGGATCGACTCGAGGGTTTGGGCTAGTCCAGACTGTCATGGAAGCATTATGTCGCCGGCCAACAAGCATATCCGTGGCCCAAACGTAGCATATACACCATGAGAGCTTTGCCCGCTGCACTGCGTAGCGGGCGACTTGGTCTGGCTGACTCCGCGCAGGTTTGAGCGTGAAGCAGGGATCAAGATGGTCAAGGAAGTGACGCCGAGCCCAGACGGCCTTGGTTGTGCCCATTTGCACGTTCTTCCCTCGGAGTGGAAGACAGACACGGCGATTTGCAGTCAGTCATTATCCAGACTGACGGTCGGACGATCTGATCTAACCGAGGGAGTAGTCAAGGCTTGTAGGGATGTTCACGATGCGGCGACTCTCCTTGTGAATGGGAACTTGCCGGCCTGCGAATACCAAGGTATCTGACCGTGAGGCCATTTCGCGCGTGAGTCAAGGTGCGTGCGCAAAACTGATGACCAACGGGTTCCATGTTGGTCGTGCTGCTTTATGCTCGAATTCAGATGCTGGGCATTGATTGAAGTGACGTTGCCTTCCAAGTGTGGACGTGGACCAGGTGTCAATTCTCCGAGTCCCGCTGCTTCGGATCACCAGGTGTCGGGGCAGCATCCCTACCAGGATCACAAATGCAGGGCTGCAAATCGACGCTTCCGCCCGGTCGTGTCTGAGCTCAGCTATTGGGAGCACCGAATCAGCAGCCATCACGGCCGAGTCCCCCGGCCCACGAACCGACCTGTAGGTGTCGCGAGTCACCCAGCGCAGATTGACTGTGGGGGACACCACAGCAAGGTGATTTTGCATCCGCAACATCACCAATAGGCAGTTTGCTGGGAAGTCGCGGCCCACATTGTTGGCGCCCTTTCCGAGCTGCATTCTCAACTCTCGTCACACAATGGATCGTCTATGGCCACGGGCGCCTGGACTTGAGCGGTTAGGAAACCGGTGAGAAGCGCGGGATTAATCAACGATCCAGGGGACTGGAATAAAACGTGCCAGGGTCGTATTCTGAGTCCCAGACATGGACGTGGCTGATCCACGGTCGCAAAGACCGTCATGAGGCCCCGTGCTGACGAGACGCTCTTCTGCGTCTTCTCTGCTTCCCTGCGGACCGCGCCGTTGGTCCCCTCGGGGCCGGCGCCGTGTTCAGAACACAGACCAGCTGGCAAGCCGACCAGCAAAACGAACTACATCCGAGCTTCGGACCGGGCGGACGAAGCCGATAATCCCCGGAGAGCTATCGGGTATGGCCAAATGGCGGCAACACGCAGCATGGCGCCCGGTCGTGCGTGATGCCAGGCTGCTGCTCCCCATGCATGTGCAGGCGAGATGTGTGCGGCGTCCCAGCCCCTAATGTCTTGCATCGATTGCCCAGGGTGCCAGGGTTATCGGCACTTGGATGTCAAGAGGAGCGTCGCGACATCCCGGTTGACCGTTGAACCCGGGGCCGCAGACAAGCGTCTGAACAATATTGTCTTCCTGCCTCGCAGCTTGGTCTTCACCGTAGGTGGTGACGGAGCTTCTTCCTGGCGCACATGAGTCCCCGAAGCAGTATACTCTTGACCGGTGAGCCGTGGGAGTGATGGGCCGGTGACGAACTTCCCTTGGGCGAGCTGACCGGCCTCATGCAGCCCTGCCGCGCGGTGCCCTGAAAAGGTTGGCGATTCGACAGACGAAATACCCACCGGGCGCAGGACCCTGGACTGAGTTGAATGTGCCCCTGACCGAGAGATGTCGTGGGCCTCTGTGACACCAGAATCTGAACAACAGTCAAGACTGTGGCACCGCTCGCCATGGGCGCTTTTTCTTTGGCTCTGAGGGGCATCGTCCGACCAGCCACGGCTTTCGTCTCGCTTAGAGGTTGAAGACATTGTTGTGTGTCGACAGCTTGTACGTGACATCATGGTCGTTCGAGAAAATAGAGAGACCCGTCGGCGAAGAAGCCCGGTTCCGCGCCCGAACCAGCGAGCGTCATGGCACCTTTCCCCTTTTAGGTATTCCCGTTCGGCCCGGGCCTTCCCTCCAGCGAGGTGCGCGCCCAACGTTAGTGTAGCCGAACCAACGTCAGCGGTAAGCCGGGGACCTCGACGAGACAACAATTTGCTGCACCCACGTCTCGTCACTCGTTTCCTCCTCGGCGGGGTAGCTCGACAGGGCGCGTCGACGTGGTGTCATCTGAGCCGCGCCAGGGGGGGCACCCTATCTTGACATCGCACGTGTGCGCCATTCCTCGGGGCTGACACCATATGAGAAGATCATCCCGACTGAACGAAAACCCGTACGTTGCATGCCAAGCCGCAACACCACAGAATGGGGGCTGTTTCGTTGAGATGTCGGGATACGGTGAACCAAAAGTTGGTCAGTGTGATTAGTGATATGAGGTAAGAGGGAGATAGCACGACCGGAGAGTGATGTTTGATGAAGGGGTGCCGACGAGGAGGAGCATCTGCGAGTATATATGTCTTCCGTCGACACCCGCCATCGGAGCAGTCCTCCGAGAGATGCCTCGCAAAACGTACCGCTTGCCTGTACAGAAGCTTATTATCCGTCCCCTTTTTCATGTTCTTGAACCTATCAATGGCGTCGCGGACGATAATTATTCCCGCCAGAGGCGCGGTGCTTGACATTGGAGGCGGCAAGATGTCGTCCAGCATCCGCGACGACCTCTGCCGTGTCTTTGAGGATGCCGCAGACGGCCAACAGCCCACTATGCCCGACGAACTCCTTTACGACGACAAGGGCTTGTTCATCTGGGCAGACATCATCTTCACGCCCGAGTTCTACCAAACGGCGGACGAGGCGGCCATCTTTGAAGAGAATAGCCACGCCATTGCGAGACACATCCAGAAGGGTGCTGTCATGGTCGATCTAGGCGCAGGGTAAGTCGTCGGGGATTCCCTTTGCACGGTGACACAATGCGAAACGAATAACAGCACGTGTGTTCGCTTGTACATGGATTGAACTCTCATTGTGCGTGAGGCTAACAATGTGTGATGCACCCAGGGACATGGACAAGGTCAACCTTCTCCTCCGCGAGCTCGCGCGCCAGGGCCGCGAGACGACATACCTCGCCCTCGACATATCCAAAAAGTCACTGGCGTCAAACCTCGCAAAGTTGCACGCGGAGCATGCCGGCGGCAGCGTCCACGTCGCGGGGCTCTGGGGCGACTTTGACGCCGGCTTGCGGCACTGCAAGTCGTCGGCCGCAGGTGACGACGACGCGACGCCGCGCGTGTTCCTGTCGCTAGGTTCCGTGCTCTTCAACGACCCGTGGGCGAAAGCCGTGGCCTCGCTGAAGCGCTGGGCTGCCCTCATGCGGCCCTCTGATCTGATTCTCGCGGGCATGGACGGTCACGACGTGCGCTCCCGCAAGGTATGGGACGCGTACCACAGTCATCCGGACTTGTTCGAGCGCTTCTTCCACAACGGGTTCGATCACGCCAATAAGCTCCTGGGGGAGGTGGTGTTCCGCCCGCTGGACTGGGATATCTGCGCCGAAGTGGACGCCGCGGAGAAGCGGCACCGGTTCTTTGTGAGAGCGCGCCGCGACGTGATGTTGGAGGGGGATGACGGTGGTGTGCTGAGGGTGGGCGTGGAACTGGACTGGTTCGACGCGCATAAGCGTAACGAGGTCGACGTGCGCAAAATGTGCGCGCAGGCTGGGCTCGAAGTAATTGCGTCCTGGGCCAAGAAGGGTTCCGACATGAGACAGTACCTAATCCGTCTCGAGACGGGCGGCGAGGTTTCATCTGACGAGAACGATAGCGGCGTCAGCGTCAGCGGGACTTAGGTCGCCTTTTGAGCAGAACACAGTCACGTAGACTACGAGGACGGAGTGGAGAGAAAGAGAACGACAACGAGAAGGGGGCCGAGAGAGAGAGACAGAGACAGAGAGGGCTCAAGCAAGGGGGTCTACATGTTTCCTATCTAGCAGGTCTAGAGCATCAACTATGCCCCCGAGGTAAAATGCAGCACATGATGCTTTGTATTTTGTTCGCTGTTTCTGGGTGAATAAACCTCTCCAAACGCTGTTTGTGCGTCAACCAGACTGTGCTCAAACCAAGCACAATGTACCCTCCGTCTCGGCAATGTAGGCAACGACGTCTTCCCACCATGGGGCCCGATGTGTCACCTTGTCAGGGACAGGGAGAGGATCATGTTTGACACCGGTGTTCATCCACGCACGAATCCGTTCCAGGGCTTCGAATGCGGGAGGGACGCTCTGTTGCAGTCGTGATCAGTAGACTTTCGTTCGATCCAGGAGGTTCTGACATTTGCCAGTGTCTTTGAACTTACCGAGCGACACCTCGTGCTGATGACGGACTGGAACCACTGCAACGCGCACCTGCTGTGCTCCTCTGTCACGGCGACTATTCCCAGCAGAAAGACGGGAAAGAAGGGCGTCTGGGCAGTGAACATGTACCCGGATGTGGGCATCAGACGTATGCACGCCGCCAGGCTCGAGGCCTGCTCCAGGACGTCCGGGTGCGTACGCGGCAACCTGAAGACGCGGCACTGGAGGTAGATGATGGCAGCGAGGCGCCAGGCCTCGGCGGTGGAGGCGGTCATGCCCTCGTTGGTCTTGATGGCGCCGTGCTCGTCGAGGTGGTGCGAGAGCAGTTCGCCGACGGTGCGGGCGTCTAAGGATACCCTCCTCACGCAGTCCGCGCTAGTTTCGTGTTCGTACCACTGCGGTAGGGTGAGGAGGCGGGTGAGAGTCGCCTGGGCTGCCTGGACGGCGACGAACTCGGTGTCGATGGGGTCATGGTGGAGCATGGCGGCGAAGTGCGTGATTTGGGAGAGGTGGGAGAGCAGAGCGGGGGACATGCCGCAGCCGCCGTGGATTCGATAAATGTTGACTTCCGGGCCCTGGCGCAGCCAGCCGAAGTGCTTACCGTTGTTGGAGATATCGAGGGGCATCATGGGGAGTGCGAGGATGGCCACGCGGCTCGCTATGATGGTATTGCCCACGCGTGCGGCCGAGGGTTGGATATTGGCGGCGTCCCTGTAGCGGTGTCCCGGGTCTGTCAGGTCGAGTATCTCGCAGGCGAGATATGCGCCATCCAGCCATCGAGGAGTGAGATGCTGTCCCCGCCTTTGTTCGGGAGACACGACGTCAATCATGTTGAGAATGGCGATGGCAGCGACGAGGGCCTCGCCGTCTCGATCCTCGGGGGCCTGCTGGCGTGCCAGCTTCAGCAGGAGGCTCAAGCTCAGGACGGCTTGCTTGTAGTGCAGCAGAGTTGCGTTTTGCACCTGTTCACCGGGATGATAATCGACGACGTAGGTGCCGGCGAGCGCAAAGATGGCGCTCTTGACGCAGTCGCTCTTGTGGGCCATTTGTGCGATGTCCGTGAGCCAGCAGTTGGTCCTCCGCAGGACCGTACGGCCGGGGCACCATGAACCGACATCTGACGGGTCAGTTGGCGACTGTACGTAGTAGCTCCTATGGACTTACAGAATTCAAAAAGACGTCTATCTATTGGGTTCAGGCTATTGAAAAAGAGGTCCGGTAAGCCGCATAACCTGTACCACCACCTTTCTGGGCGTTCGGATTCATATCTCTCTCTCGAATCTGATGTGAACTGAAGCTTGACGTAGCCGTTCACCTGGGGCTTTTCCACGCTGAGGCTATGTTGGCCCAGAACAAACTTGGCAAATCTGTGTTCAATGTCATCTTCAAAAGGATTTGTTCCGTTGCAGTCTCTCACGGGGAAAGGGAGAACCGGAAAGAGGTCTACGCTCATGTGCGGGCGAGGGGGCGCTGCCGGTCCATGGACAGGTCCTGGTCGCGACAAAGCATAGACTGCTGCCGACTGTTAGTTGACGAACCGAGTAAATTTGCTCCCCGAGCGCTAGTCAAGTTGTTTGTCGTCTTTTCTCTTTTCTCCTTCCTTTGTTGCCGCGCGCATGAACAGGGCAGGGAGTGGTACCAGGATATGAGAAATGATGGGGCTTACGGGATGGAGTCCGTGCCGAGTGTCGGCTGTTACTTGATGTCCGACGCCGTCGAGCTGGCGGACGGGAATCATTACGGTAGACCAGGTTGATGGAGTTTGGCGAAGTGACTTCGGCATTCCGCTCACGATGGCGGGCGCTGGACCTAGTTGAAGCCGAAGCGGACGAGATTGTAGATGGATCGGAAGTGGATGTAGGAGACAAAGGATCCACGTCTTGGGGTCTCGCTCTTTTGCGGGGCCTGCGGTTCATGACTATGTCAAACCAAGGACTCGACCAATTGTCTAATGACGAGTCAAATTGGGCTCGGACGAGGTGACGCCAGCACGGTACGCTGGGCGACCAAGGAAAAGACGATTTCCCCAGAGATGAGTACAAGGCTCTGGACCAGGAGTCGGTGTAGGTTTGCTGTGATATTCGTACCGGTGGAGACGGAGAACACAGGGAGGGGATGAGATGGAACGATGAATATGAAACTTTGGTGCTAGCGTCGTGCAAGCGCAGCCCAGCGAGGAAAGAAAAGGCCGAAGAGAAAACGTCTAGCGAAGTTGTACAGATACACTGACGGCGTACGAAGACTCGGGTTCCCTTCAAGACTGCTCAAGGGGTCGGGTCCGTCCGTGAGGAGAGTGACGGCGGGTGGTGGGGGGGGGGGCCTGGAACCAGAACACCGCCAGCGGATAGGCGTAGATTATCCAAGAGACGGACGGCCTGTTGGATGACAGGTCCCCGAGAGCGACGGTAGCAACGGCGGTGGAGTAAACCAGCACAAGGGAGGACGAAGGCGTGGGGCTGGAAGTTCACCGGACTGACCGGAACCGAACCTTCGGGGCCTAATTTAGCAAGGGGTCCACTTTGGCCCGAGACCGACTTCCCTGTGTTGAGAAAGTTTAAAGCTCCAGGCCCTGGCATTGAACAGGCGTGCGTGCCTAAGCGCCGTCGATATTAGGTAGAGCAGAGTTGGAAAATGAGTCAGGCGAAGCTGGTTGTGTTACAGGCAAATCAAGGCTGAGTCGAGAATCCGTCGCGACACCGATGCCGTCCAAAGGCAATATACGACGCTTGAAGGGATGGATAGTGAGGCAGATCACGACAGGAGACTGTGCCGGACTGATGACGACAATGCGGCTGTTGCTTGAGGAGCACGCTCGACTGTTGTTTCTTCTAGAGGCCAGAAGTAGCCGACTGGCAATGGTGGCCGTGCTGTCTCAATGTGTCAAGGGCGGGACCAAATTTGTTGCCGAAGCGAAGCAGAGGAGCGGAATGCAATGTCTAGCTTGACTGTGCGTATAAGGCTCCTGCGAAGAAAGCTGATTGACCGACGTCCACGGGGAAAACAGCGAGAGGCAAGACAAGGGCTGATGCAGGTCGTCAAATGACCTGATGTGCCGGCAATGTCTCGCTGTGGTTGGTGTGTGTTGGTCAAATAGAGTTTCAACCCAATGAGACCCTCCCGCTGATGAGGCGGCCTTGGGAAAGTGTCTTGGGATGACTTGGGCGCGCGCGTGGGCGTGAAAGACGACAGAGACCGATGCAGAGGGACTTTGGAGTGTGGATGCGAGCCTGAGAACTGGTTTCGCCCGCACGTGAGTTAGCGAGCATCCCGCACTTGTGATGAGGTGTACGTATAGGTACTAGATGGCTCGATGAATAGAATACCTATGTAAGTGCCTTGTAGAAGTACCTCGTCGTTGATATTTGCAAGCGAATGACACAGCTGGCCACCTCTCGACGCCTTGTCTTTCTTTCGCCGTGATTTGGCCTCGGCGTTTTTACTGTAACGTGACTTTTCAGCTTCCGTCTGAGGCCAGGTAATCATGCTGACAAGTGAAAGAGCGCTGGCTGGCTCTGGGCACCCGCGTCCTCATCATCCCACGATGGCCGAGGAAAGAGACGTCCTGCAGAAGATTGGGAGGCATATCGACATCTCTCTCTCTCTCTCTGTCTCTGTCAGGCCATCCGCTGTCTTTGTTTCGGATGGCGTCAACTGAAACAAGACCCTTGGCCACTGGCCAAGTGTAGGCTTCACTTCGCAGAGAAATGAGGTGATAGGGGAGCCAAGGTAAGGGGTAAGGTATCGTTTCGCCGCCTTGAGCGACGGTCAGAAGCGCCCAACATTCCGTGGAACATGAGGTACAGAGTATGCCCGGCGGATCCACGTCCCTCGCCCACCTGGTAAGCGTCCGCGAAGAGTGGGGACCGATCCGCACCGCTGAGTGCAAGGCGCCGCGCTGCAAGGCGACGCTACATGCCCGTACTGAGGTAAGTATGTAGTAGGCCGCCTTGGGTACCTTGGACGTAGCGTAGCACGCGGATGCGCTACCTCGCCTTAAAGCACGGCTCCGGTGGGGGAGGAGAAACTCGACGCACTGGCGGGTCCTTGCTCGCGAGGCACGTTGCAATAGCGCTAGAGGAGGGAAAGAGAAAGGGGGAAGGATTCAGGCGGAGAAGACTGCGACTTGGGATGGAAGTGGCTCTCGTCTTGCCTGTCATACCTATGTAGGACACGATACGATCAATGATGCGACGGACGTACCTCGGAATAAGCCAGACGACTAAAAAGCGCGGCGCTGGCGTGTGTGCGTTCTGGCGCTGGCTATGGCGCACTGTCGTTGACGGCCGTTGATATGCCAGGCCAAAACTCAATGGTCAGGGTCGGGGGGGTGAGCTTATTTCGACCTCGACGTGCCGAGTGTCGTGCGTTGTGGTTTCACGATGCGATTTCCTGGGCGGAAATGCAGAGCAATGACGAGATGAGTGCAGAAGGAGGGAAACACAAAAGTGGGAGGAGACTGTTGGAAAGCTATCACGTGTTGCCCACGATATCGTGTCTGTCCGCGGTTGAGGTTTGGCGGGGTGAGGTGCCACGAGGACAAGGAAGGGGGCAAATTGCGGGAGGGAAAAAAGGACGAGGACGGTAGAGGGGCAAGAGGCAGGAGGTAAGAGGTAAGAGAAGGAGCACAAGCAAGAGGCAGGAGGCAGGAGGCAGGAGGGCAAGAGGCAAGGACCCAAGAGGAAGAAAAAAGGAAGAAGGAGGGAACAGGAAGGACCTACGCGGAAGGACCTTTCGTCAAGGTGAAAAAGACAGGCAACAGACAGCAGGCAATCCTGCTCCAAAATTGAAGACTGAACATACACATCACCACATCTTGCATCCATTTTCTCTCCCTTCGTTCTTGCCCACGCCACCAACGCCTTAAGCCGTTTAACAGCATGCTATTCCCGATTCGTCCCAGCCTGCAGTTTTCCCAGACACTCGCACAGGGAATGATAATCCAGCCAACCGATCAACCCTGCACCTGCCAGCACGACGTTGGAGGAGCTGGGGGTGTGGATGTGAGCAAGCATGGGCGTGGGATACACAAGTAGTACTTGTGAAGACGGCCGTGGCCCATGCTCCTGATTTTGAGGTGCTGCCACGCATCGTGGAGCCCCTGCCTCTGCCATGCTCTTTTCCCTTTGCCATGTCATTTCTGCCGTTCATCATTCCTCGATTCTCGTCTCGTTCCCTGACAGTTGACTTTTCCACTTGAAGTCCTTCTGGGGGCGCCGGCCACCGGGAACGACGGATAGCGACGCGGAAGCGGATGCGGAAGCGAGGGAAGCGATTGCAGCAGCACCAGAGACAACCTGGTTCTGGTTCAACTCGGCTTTCATTTCATGAGCTGCAAATTATCCCGGCGCCCTCCGTGCAACGCCTGCACCACTGACGACGACGCTGCACTCGGGACTGGCCAACCATCTGCCATGGCATCATTCACGTTTTGGTGTGTGTGCAGCTCGTCGTCAGGTAGGTCTACTCAGGCTGCCATTGACTCGCCCGCTTTCTTCTGCGTCGTGGTATCATCGCATCGAGTTTCCTACCACGACTGTGCCGATGCGCATCGCGACCTTACGACACCATCTTTCTCGCTTCACGTTCTCTGAGATGCCAATAGCAGGCACTCGGTTTGCAGAAATGATAGCACACTTGACTACATGGTGCATAACATAGCACTATCCATCGTTATCGTCGCTATCATCACCATCATCTTCCGCTGTGTCGTAGCTGGTATACTTTGTCGATCATCGTGGTACCTTGAGAGAGCAGGCTCCTACTATGTAGAGGCTGCATGCCTTCTTCATCTCCCATTTCGCCAGCGCCTTCTTTCCTTGCTGTCTCTCGTCTGTGCGTTCTAGGCAAGGGTCCTTCACTTCTTTAGTGCCTCTTCTCCGTACCTTACTCGTACTGGAGGTACCTCATTATACACAGTCTTGACAGTACTTAAGGTAAACGTAAGGTAGGTAAAGTACGTAGCGTGGCTGTCTGCTACTGAATGGATCCAGTGGAAAGAGCGCTAGTACGGCACACAGTTAGCCCAACGGATAGAGACCCCTGTTCCCCGCCGCCACCAGACGCTCAGGTCAGGTGCACTGCTTCCAACGGTGAAGCTCTCTCTTTTCCTCTCTCACCTCAGATCAGGTACAAGGTTTCTTCGCCAGGGCGCCAGACAACCAAAGTGAAGATACCTACCAGGTATGCAGGTATGTATCCCGCTTCGATCCAACAGCAACAGGACAAATACAGACTTTGACTGACGTCCACATAGTACTGTCATTTATCTGCGCCCTGATCGTCGACACCAACAACCCTTCACGATACGCCTCCCCAGCCGCGCTAACGCCATCACCAAAACACCATGCCCGACGCAGCCAGAAGCACCCCCGCTCATCGTCAAGGGTGTCTTGCCCGCCCTGTTCAAGCTCAAGCTACCCTTGTTCGATTCCCCGTCCCTGCTCTCCCTTTCCCCTCCTCATGTTGCCTCGTGCATCTGCACCACGCTCCATTCCGCAATGACTTAACCAGATACCGTCTACCGCGTAGATAGCGTCATGCCGCTTCACGCCGAGGCCGACCGTTTTCCTGGTCGTGGGATACGCCTACCCATCCTACTGTGTATGCCTACCGATCCAGGTGGAGATGCAGCCTGCGCCGCCTTTGCTATGTAGCAGGCCTTTTCAGTCTTTTGCGGTTTACTGCTACGCATACTGTCAATCTACGCAGTACAGACCATCTCGCCTGTCAATCTTGGTGCGAATGCCGCTGGTGTTGGCATGGAGCATGGGAGACAGATCATGATCCACGGCTGTTTTCCGCATCCACTTCGCAATGGCCTACTGTACGTTCTGGACCTGCCCTGGCCTGCCGCCAGCCGCATGTTTGCTTCTTTCTGCCACACCTCCGTCCCCCTCCTTTGCTCGCTACAAGTCTTCTCTGCTTACACTGCGCCTTGCCAGGTCTGCCGGCTCCTTGCCTTGCATGCCTTCAATTTTCCCACCCTGGCTTTTCCTTTCTGCACCCGCACCTACACGCAGTATAGCATCGGTGCCCTACATGCGATGCCAGCAGTCACCCGTCTATTGGGCCTGTCCATTTTCCTCGATGCTTGCTGTCCCAGACATGCAGAAGCATGCAGAATGCCACCCCGCTCTTCACTGGCCCGTCTTGCTCGTCCTCCTCACCTTGGCCTAGCCCAACGGATCATTACGGGCGTACTCAGAGGCAAGGGACTTTACAGAGTCTTACACTACGCTTCCGAATCGATGCCAAAGTCGCCATCTTGGCGGTCCCCCTCATCCGAGTCAAGTCGGTGGGCTTCGAATCGTTGATTCACTTCCCACGTCCCCATCTCCGCTTTTGCCTTCGCCCGCCGTTCAGCATTTTGGCTCAGGCTGAAGCTCGGATTCAGGTTCGGACTCAGATCAGGCCCACGTCGCCAGCCGTCCATCTTCTCACGTAGAATACGTCGGCGACACATATCCGTGGCAGCAGTGCTGTGGAATTTGGTCCTTGTGTCCCTGGCGCTTCCCCCGGCTTCATCCTCCACCAGGCAAGCCTATCTGCTCGACATGACCTGATCTTGCCGACTCGTGTCCTGCCTTTGATTATCTCTTTTCTCTTTTCCCTCCGTTCATTCTCGCTCGACCCCCTCTCCACTCGTATCCATCTTTTCAATCCCCCCCTTGCTCTAAATCGCACATCTCGTAGTCTGCTGAGTTGTGACCTGGACCTCGTGGTCTTCGGTTCGTCAACGTTCGTCAACCATTTGCGACTTTTGCTCACCTCTTCGGTTGGTCCGCTCGCTGAGCCTCAGAATCGCATCCCTCCGTTTGCTTTCCCACCTGGACGACTATACCCCGCTTGGCGTGCCCACTCGGACATTGTCTTTGTTATTCCAACGGCTTCAACACAGTCCAACTACATACTTAGCCGCACTCGAGAAGACGACTCAGCCTTGAAAAATCACTCGACCGCTGCTTCAAGGAGGGTCACATGCCCGCTTGTTCTTGCTGTTCATGCCGTCGTAGCGTCAAGACTCCAAGATGTCGGGCCTCCAAATTTCGTCATTGCTACAGGATGACCAATCCGATAAGGACAGGAACGAACCTCGCGAGCTCTTCCAACAGGCTTTCCAGAAATGTCTGGATGAATTTCCGTCACCCAGCAAAGAGGTTTCGGTTCTCACACACTATGGCGATGCCTTGATACACGCTGCCAAGTTTCTCGCCGGCCTGGCTGCTCAATTTGCAGACGACGACCGTTTGCACACGACGGGCTACAACATCGTGGACCAAGCATATCGCGACTCCAACTTCTGCAACATGAGCATACTGGAGTCCGCCAGAAGCCAGAAGAAGATGGTCAGGTGTGTGGCCGTCTGTGCCTGGAGCCGGAGCGAGCTGCTGACTAACTGTCGTAGGGAAATGGTTGATGTTGTCACACAGCTTCCGAACCACTTGGAGGAGATCAAGACGCGTGCGATTCCTTCAATTGAGAGAGCCCGCCCTGAGCCTGCCCGACAGCTTGTGCTTCCAGACTCCAGTTCATCTTCTGCATTTTCCACGTCAACCGGTCCCTTCTCGGCAGTTGCTTCACAGACGTCCATGTCGACCACTCACGCGTACAGCGATCGGAGGTCACTCAGCCCCCAGCACTTCGCCGACGACGAGGATGAGATGGACGAGGAAGAAGACGAAGACATGGCCATGACTCAAGGACATGAGATAATGGGCCAGGACAAGTCAATGTCGACTGTGAATATGGACTCCCTGAAACACAGAGGCAAAGGAGAATACGTTTGCCCGTACTGGAGAACCTGTCAAAAGGGAGGCATGACGAAAAGCGGACACCCCAAGATTTTCAACCGGAACTGCATGTACAGGTAATGACCATCTAGAACTGGTCTATGAGCCGCGCTGACGAGTCGCAGACAACACTTGCAAAAACACTCCAAACCTCACAAGTGCAAACTGCCAGGGTGCCCCAATAAGGAGGGTTTCGCTAGGAAAGATCAGCTTGTCAGGCATCAACAAAACGTGAAGCACGACCAGCCTTTCCCTCTGTCACTGCCACAACTGTAGCATTATCAGGTCCATGAAACAGTATCTCCCGGGTTTTAGAGCTCAGGAGAGCATTGTGCGGTACGAGTAGATAGCTTTGGTGCAGAGCGTTTTTGCTTCTCTTAGCGGGCTTGTTTGGGGTATATGTGATGAGCGGTACATGGCGTTGAGGCTACAATGTATTATTATGCCATGTCTGACGAGGAGAGTACTTTACTTAAGCCCAGGCGTGCATTTTGGCCGCCGGGAGTGCGATCACGGCAGGATCTCGAAAGGGATGGACATTTCACAGGAGCAGGTGGAGGTGTGGAAGGGCAGAGGCAGATGGGCCACGCCATGATATGGCGCACTGCACCCACAGGTCGGACCAGAATGCTGGCTCCAAAACGAACGTTTTCCGAATTTGCCATGGGCAGCTTCTAGCACATAATTGTGGATATGACAAGTGACGGCCAGGCCGACGGTCCTGTTCCGGGTTCTCGGTGGCGGGTAAGACGTGAGGGTTTCTCGTGGATGATCGAGGCGGTTAAACAATGCGGCCGCCATCGGCGATGTCGATGTCAATGGAAGGATTGGCGATGTTCGTGTCCAAGGATCTACGCAGGCTTGATTCGGCTCGCAGGTTTGGAGACTTGGTATAGCTGCATCTTCGGCCGATTCGATGGGCTGACAACGACTGCGAGGTCCTGAATCGAACTACGACCTCATCGGCATATTGGAGGAGGCGCACCAAAGACGACCCATCACAAGCGCACACCCCCTGAACGGCGGGATTCATGCCGCGGCACTCGAGCCCTCACCGTGTTCTCCCTAGGTGTTGGGCCATGGACCTGCAGACAGGACTGGCGAGGACTGCGGTCTGATGCAAAATGCCGTCGCATAATTGCGCCGTCGCACAAGGCAGCCGCATATGCGATCAGCCCTCGTGGCAGATCTGACCCGAATTTGGTAGTCTGACACATTGCATGGCGAAATATCAGTATAAGTGAGCATGATGCCCGAGGAGGGGATTGGTCAGATGGCGCAAAGGGCCGTTATCCGATAGGGTCGCACCGAGACGGCCGGCTCTGAGACGGAGTGTTGTTAGTTCTGCTGCTATTTTTCAAAGAAAGCTTAAGACAACAGAGGCGTAGAGTACACGGAAGACGTGGGAAACAAGACGGTTAGGAGATGGACGTGGGTTGACGAGTGATGGAGGGTGGCGCGGACGCCCAGGCTTGGCCACGAGGGTTACGGCTATGGCAATCCAGTTGGTCGCGAATGGCATTTTCAAATGACCATTCTGGCCGGAAGCGCATTTCTGAGGCATGTAAGTGATCGAGTTTAGGGTTAAGACGACGGGCAAAGGAAAGATTACATACACACCATGGGCGACGATGCGGACTGGACACGGCTGCATTGCATGGCATGGATGGAACATGGCGCGTTCTAAAGACGATCCAGACCTCGTCGAAAAAAGAAAGACACCGTACGAGGGAGATGCCAACACGAACTACTAGATGATGGGGACAATGTAGGAGTTGCGCTGCCCGCAACAGATGGGGAAGCAATCTCATCGGTCAGGATGCCCATGATAGCCACACACCCAAGTTACAGGGGCATGTTGGTGACGATGATCAGGATGCTACGGATGGTAAGTACTCTCTTTCTCTCTCTCTCTCTCTCTCTCTCTCTCTCTCTCTCTCTCTCTCTCTCTCTCTCTCTCTCCATGTGTGTACTGCGGATGTATTCGGAGGCCAGGTCTTGGCTCTCTAAACGACGCGAGGCAATGCCAGCGAGATGAGGCAAGTTTGCGAGGACGTGTGACTTGACAGCCGGCTGCGTTGGACCTTTGACTGTAGAACTATGTGACCATATCATGGCATTGCTTTATCCAGAGTAATAGTGCTACGCAACATGTATTCGTATAGCTCATACGTTTCCTTCACTAGACTGCGAGTAAGCTAGCTGGTCTTGCAATAATGCTTGCGTCGGAACCACCCCATAACACTGGCCTTTTCTCTTGCGAGATACGCCCCTAGCCCTTGCTATGTGTTGTTGTTACCCGCCATCGCCATCGCCGTCGTTTACCGTCATTGTCTATTACTGTAGTCCGGCATCGTCATCTATCATGTTCAAGCCTATACTGCCAAGACGGTTATCCAATTCGATCGTCGTCGTAATGCAAGGTTCGCCGTTCGTTTTGCCAGCTCGGAGGTCGTACGAGCTGGCCGAGGCGGACGATGGGAGTGCTGGCGAAGCAGGTAGTTGAAGAAAAGAGGCCCATCCCGATTTGGCATGTTATGCCTTAGCGATATGGAGAAGGTCCAAGGTTAGCGACAGGACTACTATGTACGTAGCATGTACGGCTTCGCTCCAGCTTCAGCTCCAGGTTCAGGGCAACACCAAGGCACACCAACGACGCGACTACAGTACTGACCAGGCAGGTCGAAACAAACCCACTCAAATCCTCGCAGAGAAAAGAACGCTACTCGGGAGAGAATACGACGAGCAGCAGCAGCAGCAGCAGCAGCAACAGTGGAGGTCCGGGGCCAAAAGAGAAGCCACCTTGCCTGGATCCAAGATGCAGTCGCTCCCAATCACGATGAGCGGCGCAAGCTCCGACAATGTCAAGTGGCTCTAGGTACCTTGTCCGTTGCAAAACCCACCAAATCCAATGGAAACCAAAGTCCCCTCTTCTCCTTGGTATTGACATGGAATTGTTTCGCGGTGCAAGGTAGTGATAAGTGCACGGATTACGATACATCGACATCAGTACCTTCCATCAGCGGCGTCCCTCTTCTCCAGCCACGCCTCAGCGACCTGTCCTCAAATCGAACACCAACACCAACGCCAACTCCATCTCCATCACCAACACCGACAACACACCCTACCCTGCCCTGCCCTGCCTTACCTCGACTCCACGGGACCAAGTGTTCAGCTTACACACCCACACCCGCGAGTGTCATGTACGCTACCAAAGCCAAGGCAATGCGGGCAGTGTGCGGGTAGCAGCATCTAGCTTCTTTCCACTCGAGGGTTGAGGAACATTTAGGCATGGCACACCATTCCATGAATATGGGTTTCTATCAGATCGCAGATCCATTTCAAAGGAAACCTAATGCCTGAACCCGCCTCCGCCTCTTTTTTGAACATCCTACAGAGAGACATGCACCGGGTCTTGCCGCCTGACGGCCCCCTTCGCCACTCGCTCTGGCAAGACGAACGAACGATTCGACCATGCCGCGACTTGACTACTCCCTCGCTCGAATACCTTGTTTTCCGTCTACGCTGCCGTACCCCACGGCAGCTCCGTGCCGGCCCCGGCCGCCTCTTCACTCTTTTTTTGCTGATCGGTATCGAGTCAGTTCATTCTTGGGTACCTGGCAGCCCGACAAATCCCTGGGGCCATGTCTGCGTGTCATTGTACGTGAGATTCTTGATATGAGTCGACGTCCTAATAGGGACCGAGTGGGTGACGGGTCACGCGTCATGATAGAGAGGGAGGGGAAAAGCCGATGGCCGATGGCCGATGGTCGAACACGGATGCTTATCGTGTACTTTTACGGCTGTTCGCCTTGGCTCTTACATTTCTTTCTTGATGGTGTATAAAAGAACGTCCGCCGCCTGTTTCGCCTTAATGTTACATGACTAACAAGCAAGAGAGATACAACCTCCACTCGCATCATGGCTTTCCCCCAAACAACAGTGCCCATCATCATCGTCGGAGCGGGTGTCTTTGGCTCGTCGACGGCTCTCGAGCTGGTCCGCAAGCAACCGGTCCGGCACGTCATACTCGTCGACCCAACTGAAGGTGCCAACCCCCAGTCGGCCTCGCACGACGTTTCCAAGATTGTCCGGGACGACTACGTCCAGCCCGCGCTGATCGCCATGGCCAGAAAGGCCATGGCCAAGTGGCGCGACGACCCGCTGTTCACGAAGCACTTCCACAAGGTTGGCATGCTCCGCTGCCAGCCCGATACCTTTAACGAGGACTCCCTCGCCGCCTACAGGGACCTCGGTATCCTCACCAAATCGGCGTGGATGACGACGGCGGACGTCAGGGACAAATGGCCCGTATTGGCCCAGGCAGACTTTGGAGGTCTGGACAAGGTCATGTATAACCCAGACTACGGCTTTGTCGAAGCTGCAGCGGCGTTGGGAGACGTTCGCAAGGAGGCCGTTGCGAAAGGCGTCGAGCTCGTCGTCGGCGAGGTGAGCCGAGTCGCCTTTGATGATGCAGGTGACTGCACAGGCGTTGTCTTTCGCGACGGCAGGGAGCTCAGGGGCACCGTCCTGCTATGCACTGGTGCCCGTACGGCGTCTCTGCTCGTCGACAGCGCCCCAGAGCGCGAAGAGCTCCATGCTGGGTCCAGGCTGATGGCCACCGGCGCCGTCAGCTTCACCGTGACACTCAACGATGATGAGAGGAAGCGTTTCGAACACGTTCCCGTCTTCAAGAACCGCGCACCCGAGGTCATGGGTACGCCGGGAAATGACACAACAGGGAAGAATCAGGTGCTGACCGAGACGCAGGCGAGGGCATGTCCCTTTTCGGAGATACACTCAAGTTCAACTGCGACATGTGCTTCACGCGCAACGGCGTGCACGCGTCGACGAACAAGTCCATGTCGTTCGTGCCCGCTGCACCGAACCTCACGCAGTGGACGGACTGGAACGACAAGTGCATTCCCGAGAAGCTCAAGAAGCGCGCCGAAAAGACCCTCAAAGGCCTGCATGGGAAAGAGCTGGAGGGCAAGGAGATTGATCAGATCCGCATCTGCTGGTGAGCTTGCGCTACCGTCCCTGCTCGCTACCATTGCCGTTATCATGCCGCAAACCGAGTTGGCTGACCTTCATTCGTTCAGGGACGCGCACACTCCGAACCACGACTTCATAATCTCACCCCACCCCCGCTGCTCGAACCTGTATGTTGCCACCGGCGGTTCTTTTCACGGCTGGAAGTTCTTTCCCGTGATTGGGGAATACATTGCGCAGATGCTCGATGGCACGCTCGAAGAGATGTACCGAGCCCTCTGGGCCTGGGATCGCGGCGCCGATGGGCCCCGAGCGAACACGACGTACGACTTGGAGGGCGACCTGGGCGAGATGTGAGAGTGAGGAGCAGCTGATGTGGCGTTCATATTGGGACAGCGAAGCATTTACCTGGCGTTACTAGACGTTTTTTTTTTTTTTTGATGGTGTGAGTACAACAGGTCGCATGGGCAGGAGGGGCGAGCATGTCACCATAGCCACCGGACGGATACAACCTACATGTCAGACGGCGCGACAGAAGCGGCGTGTCTCTTCTTCTGAAGATATGTGTTCAGTGATGTATGCTCTGATCTTCTACCGATCCAGATCCATATCCAAATGCGCCGACAGAGGACGCGTCAGTCAATGTACGAATCCCCAAGCGCCTTGTAGTTCTGTGTGAGGGGACGATGAGAGACCAGAAACGTCATTTTTCGCTTTCAAATTTTGCCCGACCCAAAGACCTGACCCGATGTCCTGTCCGTCTGTTCCGTGTCCAGCCGCTGCTGATCTCGTTTCTTCTCTTTTCGTCTCTATTGCTGCACCTCCTCCGCCGAGCCATTGACGGCCAGCTTGCCCTCCGTCTTCTCCAAGTAGGCCACCAGATCGGCAATAGTGCAGACCTTGAGCCCGAACCGCCTCGCAAAGTCGATGCACTGCTCGCCGCGCATCATGCCAGGGTTCCCGTGCTCGGCGCGGCCCTCGACGACGTCGCCGTCGTCGACGAGCTCGCAAATGGCCGCGGCCTCGCGCTTGCCGGCCAAGCGGCAAAAGTCGATGCCGGCCTCGGTGTGGCCCCTCCTCTCGCGGACGCCGCCCTCGCGCGCGCGGAGGGGCAGAACGTGACCCGGTCTGCGCAGGTCCTGGGGCGCGGAAGCCGGGTCGGCGAGGACGCGGCAGGTCAGGGCGCGGTCGTGGGCCGAGATTCCGGTGGTGAGGAGCGGGGAGGCGGCGTCGACGGAGACGGCGTAGGCGGTGCCGCGGGGGTCCTCGTTGCGGGAGACCATGGGCGGGAGGGAGAGGCGGGAGAGGATGGCGGGGGAGAGGGGCGCGCAGACGTAGCCCGAGGAGTGGCGGATCATGAAGCCCATTTGGGAGGTGGTGAGGGACTCGGCGGCGATGATGAGGTCTGCTTCGTTTTCGCGGGAGGGGTCGTCGAGGACGACGAGGAATTCGCCATTTCCTGCGAGGGTTAGGGGAGATACGTTAGCGGGGGGTTTGATGCGTGGAGGTTTGCGCGAGGAGTGGGTTCTGTTCAGATTCGGATGGGAGGGGATGGGATTTGAGCTTACGAAAGGCCTCAATGGCGTCCGGGATGGAGTCGAATTTGGACTGGTCTATTGTCGAGGAAGGCATGGTTTGTGTGGTGTTTGTGGTTGTGATTGTTGGTGTTTTGTGGTGAGGTTCTGTGGTCGAGAAGGGGGGTAATCGTGAGAGTTGGACTGGTGATTGCGATGGAGGGGGAGGGGTTCGAAAGCGGGTTTGCGCGGAAATTTGGGGAATGGGCGAAGCGGACGGGAACGGACGAAGTTCGGTGCAGCAACTAGTTGGATGCGCAGATATGGATCTTGTCTGGTCGTCACTGCACGAGAGATGCCGTCGTATGTAAGGAGGGTCCAGAGATCAACACCAGAAAAGCAGCGCAGAAATTATGGACGGAATAAACAACGTGTTCGTCGTGATCTTGGTCGACGATGTCGCTCTCATGGGGCAGTCAATGAGGCTATTGGTTGAGTCATCAACTAGGGACCTGAAGGTAACCTTCAAGGAAGATGGCACTTGAAGAACCCTTAGAGTACCAAGATGGTACCTACATCCCACACTTTGTCGTCTCGTTACAGGGGACTACTGGGTAGCACAAGGTATTGCTCTCTTTGTCACTGGACCCGAACACGCCGAGGAATTCGGCCTGCGCGCGGTAGTGCTTCGGTCGGCGGTCGGGCTTCTGCCGCAGCAGAGACCCTGCCTTTAGCTGCTGACTGCGAGTGACAGCTGTGAGGAGGAGCAGAAGGAGGAGGCCCGATAGCGTCATTACGTAAGAAGGGCGATTACACACCTTGGAGCAGAACGCCGCAAAGCGCTGACAAAGCACTGTGGAAGCACCCGCGCGGTCCAGCCCAGGGTGACACGGGCGAGTGAGTTCAGGTCCACTCTGTTTGGTGACGGCATTTTGAAATCCAGGTCTGGCCGCGGTCTGCTTTGTCATCAATTGGTCACAGCAGGCTTCGTTTTCAACACTACCAGCACAAAGGTCGCCAGCATCGCCATGGCCTCACGCTCAGCAGCCACCCTGCTGCGCTCGATGCGGCTAGCAAAGTCTTCAGCAGTCACACGCGCGCTCACGTCGTCGATACCTCGAACGTTGGCATCGCCAGGCACGGCGGCGACAGCACCGGCAGCACGATGCCACTCGACCTTCTCCTCCGTCTCCCCCGATGAGGTCGAGCACTTCAACGCCCTCGCCGCCGACTGGTGGGACCCGCACGGCTCCTCGCGCCTCCTCCACCTCATGAACCCCCTGCGCCACGCCTTTATCCGCGACTGCCTCGCCAGCCAGCCCGACGCGCCCACCTCGCCGCCGCGGCGCTTCCTCGACGTCGGCTGCGGCGGCGGCATCTTCGCCGAGAGCGCGGCCCGGCTGCACGACACGCACGCCGTGACGGCCATCGACCCGACGCCGGGAGTGCTGGCCATCGCCAAGTCGCACGCGAAAAGGGACCCCGCGCTGAGGGGCAAGTTGGAGTACAAGTCGGCCACGATCGAAACGCTGCCGGCGGCCCCGGAGCGGTTGTACGACATCGTGTCCGTGTTCGAGGTCGTCGAGCACGTGTCCTCGCCCGAGGAGTTTCTGGACCGCTGTGCGCCGTTTGTGAGGCCTGGCGGATGGCTCGTGGGCAGCACGATTGCCCGGACGTGGGTGAGCTGGTTCACGACGAACTTCCTGGCCGAGGACGTGTTGGGGATCGTGCCCAAGGGCACGCACGACTGGCGAAAGTACATCAACGACCACGAGCTCAAGGGCATGTTCATGGGCAAAGGGTGGGAGATGCCGAGGATCATGGGCGTGGTTTACGTTCCCGGGTGCGGATGGAGGGAGGTCCAGGGGAGTGAAAAGGTCGGGAATTACTTCTTTGGTGTGAGGAGGGCGGCGTGAGACGGCGAGAGGAGACATACGAGGTACGGAAAAGGGGAGAAAAGTCTGTCAATTTGTAATATACTGTATACTATTGGTGATACCCTTTGATGGAATGGACGTGGATGTTGATGTCGATGTCGAACGCATTTACGGGCGAGCTATCAACTTTAGAAACTGGGCGAACTGGCCTTGGGTCGACAACGGAGCCGAGTTCCGATTGCTAATGCGCTGCATCGTGGTTCGATGTCGCGGTGTCAGAAATGATCAGACGGGAATAGCCACCATCGCATCTAACACTTGCCCCTTTGCAGGCTGTGGAGCATTGTGTCCGTGTTCACGCATGCTGTATACAGCTTCTTTGCCAAATGTCACCTCATGCGAAACGTAAAAAATCAACCGTCATCTCTACTAGTCTCTTATCGATGGCCTCTTTTAAGTGGTGCTATAAGTCTGGTAGGGGCGGGAAGGAAGGTAATCGGGACGATATGACATGCGTCGTCCAATCAAGCATCGTCAGAATCAAATCAGGTGCGGCTTATCTGCCACTGAGACAAGTTCCTCACGCTCAAACTGCTTCAACACACCTACATAGGTATATGTAAGGTGGGAGAAGGGAAGTGCCTTTCTCCTAGGAGCACGCTGTGGTCTCCCCACGCCCCATCGGTTTCAGTGGGCGTGGCTGTTCCTTCTCCGCGGGCGCAACCAGAGCCGCCCGCTGCGGGCCCCCAGACTGCGCCCCTGATTCGCTGGCGCATGGCCTTATCATCTGATGGTGCTCTCTTATCACCCACGATCGACCTTGGTCGACGACGTCTGCTGGTATCTCTGCGTAGTAAGTAAGGCAGGTACGCAATGTCATGGGCTTCTCGCGCCTAGGCACTGTTGGTCTGAGGTCCGAACTCTGTCGACAACCGTGGAAATGCGCCTTCAGACGTTGTCGTTCACGCGCTGCCGCCAATCAGAGGTCGTCGTGCCTGGAACGTCATGGCCACCCGTCAAAGTCACCCGGAGATGCTGTTCCCAGCGGATCGTGCTCGATTGACTTCATTGTGCGCCGAGAGGGAAATGGAATGACCATGCGCTTTTTAAGGCGACGTCCAGAACATTGCCATCCGAAGTTGTCTTTTTGGATTTCCTTCTCTCGTCTCTGTTCCATGTGTCTTCGTCAACACACTCGCCATGGCGGATCGAAAGAAACTCGTCGTTGTCGGCCTGGGCATGGTCGGCATGGCCTTCATGTGAGTTTCGTGGACCCACTTCGGTGAGGGATGTCTTGACCGAGCTGACCGACTCGATCGTCAACAGTGAAAAGATGTTGAAGCTGGATGCCCGGACAAACAAGTACTGCATCACCGTAATTGGAGAGGAGAAGCACTTGGCCTACAACCGCGTCGGCCTGACGAGCTTCTTCGACCACCGCAAGATTGAGAACCTCTACCTCAACCCCGAAGAATGGGTATGAAAGATATACGGAACCCCTGTCGTCTTAGTCCGCTGACCTTTCTGCAGTACCAAAACGCACCAAAAGGCTCGCTTGGCTACCACGTCAACACCACAGTCACCGACATCGACTCCAAGGCGAAGACGGTCAAGTGTTCCAACGGTGACGTCGTATCGTACGACACGCTGGTCCTCGCCACCGGCTCAGATGCTGTTCTTCCCAGACACACGCCCGGTCACGACGCCAAGGGCGTTTTCGTGTACCGCACGATTGACGACCTCGTCAAGCTGATCGAATTTGCCGCCACGAGGAAAGGCACCAACGGAGCCGTCGTCGGTGGCGGTCTACTCGGTCTAGAAGCAGCTAAAGCAATGGTCGACTTGGAGTGCTTCAACCAAGTCAAGATCATCGAGAGGAATCGCTGGGTGCTGAGCAGACAGATCGATGCCGACGCAGGCGCTATGGTCGTCGAGCAGGTGCGCAGCCTGGGCCTCGACATTCTGCTTAGCAAGCGGGTTGGCGAGATCGAGGTGACCGAGGACAACCACGTCAAAGGAGTCAAGTTCGAAGACGGCGAGCGTCTCGACTGCTCCGCCATTTGCTTCGCCATCGGCGTGCGGCCAAGAGACGACCTCGCTCGGAGGGCCGGTATCAAGTGTGCCGACCGCGGTGGCGGCATCATCGTCGCTGACGACATGAGCACCAACATACCAGACATCTACGCCATTGGCGAGTGCGCCAGCTGGCAAGGCATCGCTTTTGGTCTCATCGGACCTGGTGTCGAGATGGCCGACGTTCTCTCCTTCAACCTCACACAGGCCAGCCTGCACCAGCCGCGCGCGTTCAAGCGGCCAGACCTCAGCACGAAGCTCAAGCTTCTCGGCGTTGACGTGGCGAGTTTCGGCGATTACTTTGCCGACACGCAGGGTCCCAAGTTTCTGCCCCCCAAGGCCGCGAGGAAAGCCAAAAAGGTGGATGAGCAGAGCGCCATCGAGACGCTCACCAACGGCTTGCCCCCAGCGCCGGTCAAGGCTTTGACGTACCGCGACCCGTTTCAGAATGTGTACAAAAAGTACATCTTCACAGAGGACGGCAAGTACCTCCTCGGTGGCATCATGATTGGCGACACAAAAGACTACATTAAGCTGGTGCCGATGGTCAAGAACATGAAAGAGTTGGACGTTCCTCCAGGCGAGCTCATTTTGGGAGCCAAGAAGGACGGCGAAGACGACGGCGACGATCTTCCCGACGACACGCAAATATGCTCATGTCACAACGTCACGAAAGGAGACGTCGTCGACTCTGTCAAGGACGGCAGCTGCAAGACCCTCGGCGAAATCAAGGCCTGCACCAAGGCCGGCACACGATGTGGTGGCTGCATGCCCCTCGTGACGACCATCTTTAACAAGACCATGCTGTCCATGGGCAACGAGGTCAAGAACTATCTCTGCGCCCACTTCAACTACTCCCGCGCCGACCTTTACAACATCATCCTCGTCAAGAAGCTGAGGACCCTGGAGGAGGTCATGAAGGAAGTCGGCAACGATCCGGAGTCGCTTGGCTGCGAGGCCTGCAAGCCCACCATCGGCAGTATCTTTGCGTCGCTGTGGAACCGTCACGTCATGGACACACCCATGCACGGTCTGCAGGAGACCAACGACCGCTTTCTCGGCAACATCCAGCGCAATGGCACGTATAGCGTCGTACCTAGAGTGTCCGCTGGTGAGATTACCCCAGACAAACTCATAGCCATTGGCAAGGTGGCGACCAAGTACAACCTCTACACAAAGATCACGGGTGGCCAGCGTATCGACATGTTTGGCGCCAAGAAGCAGGACCTACTGGATATTTGGAGGATGCTGGTTGAGGCCGGCATGGAGTCGGGACATGCCTACGCAAAGTCACTGAGAACAGTCAAGAGTTGCGTCGGTACGACGTGGTGCAGGTATGGTATCGGTGACAGTGTCGGCATGGCTGTTCGGTTGGAAGAGCGATACAAGAGTATCCGTGCGCCTCATAAGATCAAGGGTGGTGTCAGTGGCTGCGTCCGCGAGTGTGCCGAAGCCCAAAACAAGGAGTAAGTGTTTGTCATTACCGAGCACCGCACGGCAGCTAACATATCACAGCTTCGGTCTCATCGCTACGGAAAAGGGCTTCAACATCTTCGTCGCCGGCAACGGCGGCGCGAAACCCAAACACTCTGAACTCCTCGCCAAGGATGTGCCCCCGTCAGAGGTCATCCCCATCCTCGATAGGTACCTCATGCTCTACATCCGCACCGCCGACAAGCTTCAGCGCACGGCACGATGGCTCGAGAACCTGCCGGGAGGCCTAAAGTACCTCCAAGAGGTGGTGCTTGAGGACAAGCTCGGTATCTGCGCGTCGCTGGAGTCGCAGATGCAGGAGCTGGTTGACAGCTTCTTTGACGAGTGGGCCGAGGCCATCAAGAACCCGCACATTGCTGCAAAGTTCCGGCAATTCGACAACACTGCCGAGACGGTCGAGAACATGGAGGTCGAGCTCGACCGCGACCAGCCGCGGCCCGTCTACTGGGCCAAGGATTCGGCCAAGGAGGACTTCAAGGGACTCATCAACCGTTGGTCGAGCATGGCGTGGCAGCCGATGCTTCCCGCGAGTCACTTTTTTGGGGCGGACGACACACCAAACGGTATCTCGGCGACGGTCAAGCGAGGAGACACGCAGCTTGCCGTGTGGCGCATTCGCGGGCGGTATTATGCCACACAGCAAATGTGTCCGCACAAGCGCGCATTTGTGCTCTCGGATGGTCTCATTGGAGAGGAGGTTGGAACGGACACCTGCGACGATGCAAAGAAACCCGACTCTGGGTGCTCGACCAACGGCGACGCCAAGCGGTCTGCGCCGTGGGTGTCGTGTCCGTACCACAAGCGCAATTTCGACCTCGCCAACGGCGCCTGCAAGAACGACGAGGAGGTCAGCATCGCCACCTTCCCTGTGGACGAGCGAGCCGACGGCATGATTTACCTGAAGCTCCCTCCCGTTGAAGAACTCGACGCGGCGCTGGGTACGGCCAAGTGGATGGTCAAGAAGGGCGAGGCGGGGAGCCATCCGTTTGAGCAGCTTGACAAGAAGATCAACTTCAAGGGGCACCGGGCAAAGAAACCTGGTGTCAAGCCACTGGCGCCGCTGGCGATGAGGAAGCCGGCGAAGCAGTTGATGGTTGGGGGTGGGTGTGGAAGTGCTCCGGACTGGTGAGGTGGTGGCAGGGTTGTGGGTTTGGCGTTTGGGGAGGGAGTACGGGGCATATGGATTTGGGAAAAGAGCGTGTTTTTGTAGTTCATGATGTGGAGGCGAAGTAGAACACAGAGGATAGGTTCAGACACGGCCTTGAGGGGAGAGGATACATGAAAATTAAAAAAATGTAGAATGGCAATCCTTTCTGGCAATTGTAAGCCCATGTAGCTGTCGTCGCTTCTTTTTGTCTATCTAATAGTCGCCCATCATCGTCGTCCCTTCTGACTATCATCCCTCCTCGTTATTGTTTCTCTTCTGTATCATCCTGTGCTACTAATTATCATCCGGAGTACTCGATATTTTCACTCATCATGGCCACCGCATGTCTTCTGCTACTTACGTTATTTGTCACAGCAGATTTCGGCTGGAACCGGTTCTTAATACCAAGCAAGCTTGCTCTGTATACCTAATGTAAAGTTGCCAGTGTATGATCCGACCGAGCCTCGTGCCGGGTCTGCACAGCTTGCCGAGCGCTACGTGCTAGCTCCGGTCGGTTGTCCGGCATATCTTACCACACAGACTATGATCTAATTCTACAGTAGCTTCGCTCTATTCCCTTCACAAGCATGCTTGTCTTACCCAGTTGCGCTAACTTCAATGCTGCTGTGTTGGCTAGCAATCGAATCATGCACCGAGGCCAAGCTGGTGTCACTGGCCGGCTGGCGCAAGCTCTGATGGCTAGAAGTGTCGTACTGGTGGCGCAAGTTCCGTTGTCCGACTCGTCGGTGAAGTGATTGCAACGAGATTCTTTCCGCGACGCGTGCCAACTCGTTGTCTACGCTGTCAAGGGGGCTCTCACCGGGAGTCTCAAGGACCGTACTTAGGGAGGTGCCCTGAGCAGATGTCTGAGGTGGGAACGAGGACACCCGTGGCTGTTGTCGCTGCGGGCTTCTGGGCGCGTCGGACGCAGGACGTTGTGAAGAAACCTCGAATTGAGGAACATTCGATGAAACGGCCTTGGGAGGAGCCCCGGACGATGGACCGGCTTGGGCGGGTTCAGACTGCGCCGCTTCAAACGAAGTATTTTGCTGAGCTAACTTCATTCGTCGAGCCAAATCCTTCAGCGACGGTGTTCTGGGCAAAGAGATGACACGTTTGAAGAAGCTTGAAGCCCCCTGGCGGGACGAGCCTTCCTTGCTTTGGCCATCGGACGGCGTTGACGATCCCTCCTGGTCCTGGGCTGCAACTTGGGTGCCTACCCCGTCGCTGGAGCCAGAGGATGCAGGGGAGATTGGGCGAGGCTCGCCTGCGGCAACCATGGAGTACCATGTCAAAAATTTGTGTTGGCTTTCAATGATCGCTGGGTCGGGTAGATCGCGTAACTACTTTGATGTTACCTGGAATAGCTCGCCGTGTTCAATCGGGCGGCCCGTGTCCACGTGGTAGGCTTTCAACACTTTCTTGTCTTGGCTTTGGCTGAACAAGCCACTGTTAGCCAGGTCGTCGAGCGGCAAGATCGTCGTGTCCTTTATCGATTTGAAAGGCCTTTTCAGAAATTCGACTCGGAGCTTGAGAACCCACTCCTTGCCCTCTACATCCACCATGATGTCGGTCTTGACCTTCTTCCTCTGGGATGAGCGAGAGACAACGGTAGTCCCATGACCAGCGATGTTACGCGAAAAGGGGCCATCGACGACCCTTATCGCAAAGTAGCCTAGCGACCACGCCTCGTGCATCTCATGACTTAAAGTAAGCATGTTCGACATGTAGTCGATGCGATGTTGACCGTAGCTACCCAGGAGCGCCTCTTGTAGTTCCGAGACATCCTTCTCGTCCCATACCAGCACGGCCATCTCGTCTAGTGCCGCCGCGATAAAGCTGACTGTCTCACCAGCACTGTACGGCCATATATGGCACACCTGGACGAACCAGCTTCCGGTAATGAGGCATCTTCCGCCGTCCCGCTCACGGGCCTGATAAGCAGGGTCAGTTAAGGTTCAAGTACCATATGGTGGAAAGTCAACGGTGCACATGAGCCTTAGTCTGACGGGAAACGGTCTGTCAGACCTTCCCGGCCACCCTGTCGAGGCGACGAGATGGAAGAAGGGATTAATATCCATAAAAGGGACTCGATAGTATGGTACTGCGACTGACAGGGAATAAGGATGAAACACCAGACTTACTCCTTTGGATTCCACCGCGTCGCGACGTGGCTGCTCCTCCTTCACAACATCACGATCTCGGATGTTAAGAACTTCAAAAAGGTGAGCTTCAGTTTCGCACCGGGGGAAGATGTCGAACATACAGATTTTGGCAAGCGCCGTGAATCTATCGGCAGCTCGGTCGAGTTTGTCGATCAACTTGCGCTTGTCTTCACCAGTAGCCCGGGTGAGGTCGTTCAGTATACCGCGCAACCTCGAAGGCGGCAGAGTGAAGAGAAGACCGACGAAATCGGCCTGGGTGAGTCTTTTAGCTTTGATGGTCAGACCGTCAACTTGACATGCGCGTATGATGTTTAGAACAATGTCGCAATTTGCACCAAGCTCGGCGAGAAAGCCCACGGGTACGTCGCGTTGGGGCTCTGCCAACAAGAAGGCCTTCAGTACTTCTTCATCGCGAGGCGTCGGACTTCCCGCGGTGTTTTGGTGAAGGCGGAAGAAGTTGTGAAGATGACGCGTGAACTCCTCAACCTTGCTGCCGGACGCCACGACTGGGCCTTCTTGGCCAGACGTTCCTTCCATCGAGAGTGCTGCTTAATCACGATCCCGCGGAGGCAAAAGACGACAAGGCTGGAGGAATACGACAAGGCTGAAGGACGATGAAAAGGTTGCAGGACGACGAAAAGGTTGTAGGACGGCGAGAAAGTTGTAGGATGACGAAAATTTCAAGCGAAGACGAGAGGGCGCAAGATGGAAGGAGTGGCAGAGGCCACAGATGTACGGGAAGGAGCCCAGGGGTCATGTCAGGCAGAGCTCCTTCCTTTCGTTGTTTCTGCTGAGACGCGCCTTTGCCAATGGGTCTGCCTTTGCAAAGGTTACCCTCAGTTAGTTTCCTCGACCCCGTTACACGTTGAATTGTCCCCGTTTTCCAAAAGAGAAGTGAATCGAAGAGATGTCCTGCGATGTTGATCGTGAATTGATACGTATACCTTGGCGGATACAGGAAGCACCCAGCTGTGAAAGTACTTCTGGATGATGACGGGCCCCATTTCAGTAATGAAAAACACAGTCACTCTAGAGGTTCACCATGGCGGTGACACCGGAAAGAGATGACGGAGAAGATGAGGCTGCATACATGGCACGTCTCTGATGGTAAGCACATTCAATTGATCAAAGACGTACTGTCCGGAGAAATGGTTTAAGGCAAGTTTCGAACCCGAAATACAACCTTTACAAAGTTCCTAGTCTTTTGCTGGTGGTTCCAGCAGGAGGTATTTCCAAATTCTTGGTCTTGCCCAGGCTTCTTTCCAGGAGGCCACTATCTCATCAACTGAGGAGATCGACTTAACCTTGAACCAGGCCTCCTTCCAGAGGTTCACCGTCTCATATGACATGAGACGTTTACTCGGGCTCATCCTCCACCTACTGGTCTATGGGTACATCGCTCGAAGCAGGCGTCCAGTGCGGTGCGCGTTCTGTCGACCTGCGCCCACAGCATCCGCGTAGTTCGGCTGCTGTGACGGCCTCAGCTCCCAGCAGTTCCATAATTAAAATAGAGTGATAGGGTGCCGAAGTGACTGGCTGGTATAGAGATCTTCAGCGAAACTCTCAAAGCGAAGCTAGGCCTACGAGTGTCTATGGGGCAACAGCCATGCCAGCCGCCGAATGCCCTTCTACTATGTGGCCAGACGTCATGGCTGCAAGTTGCCTCTACGCTTCGAAGGAAACTCATGCTACGGCGACCGCTTGGTCGCGAGAGAGAATTGAGATAACTTCACGGTATTGCCGGTGGCACCAAATGATGGTGTGTCGTTGGTGTTAGTGGAGGGCACACGGTACGTACAGGCGGGCACTCTGCAGTGTCGGCTACCCCGCCGTCACTTGCACAGCCAGACCCGTTTTTTCATATGGCCAATTGACGAGGATGGCTAGTGGGGTCATAGCGTGGAATTCACGTGGTGAAGAGGAAAGCAGCGGGATACCTAGTTCGCGAAAATTACTTGTTGTGACGATGATAGGTAGCAAAACAGGTTCGGACTAGCCTTGAGCGATCCGTAGCTGCGGCGGCGGCAACAACAACGACGACGACGACGACCGCGACGTGATGGCGGTGATGGCGGGTGGTTCATAGAGGAAAGCACAGTGTAACAAAGAATGCAGCACATGCCCAAAGAAACAGGCTTTTGTGTGCTTCAAACAAAAAAAACCTTCACTTGTAGTGTTTTGTCCTGTCCTATCGGTTGCACAAAGTTGCTACTTGTGTGTACCTACAGTAGATGTCTATCTCGGCAATCTGCATGCTCTGGCTTTCTCCATAATTTCCGTCCAGCAATCTGCATGCTTTGGCTTTCTCCGTTTACAACGCGCATTCTCTTACTTGTAGAGAGGACGACGGAGAATCCATAAGACCAGTCCAACATGGTCTCCATCCGTCTACAACCCAAAGTCTAGAAGCTTTCAAGCTTTTTGCCACCCTTTCTGACCGATCGCCACCGCGCATCCTACGCTAGGTACCCCTACTCAACCCGGAGGATTTGTTCACCCAAAGCATTAGTGAGGAGCCCAGCCGCGCTGACCTATCCCACCACCAGTGACACAACCTCCCATCACCATGTGGCCCGATACTGCCAGCGAGCGCAGGGAAGGCGAAATGAAGAAGAGAATCGAACTCGCCACAAAGATCCGCCAATTATGCCACATCCCACCTTGGGGCACGTCGCCCATCTTGAAGCGAGCTGCATTCTGGTCCATGCTCATGGTCATGGACATCAGCCATCTTCAGAACATGCTGAGAGAGCTAGAGAGCACGCCACCCGAAGAAATCCGGAGGGCCAGTAACGAGATGAGTGCCGTTGCTGAATCCATGCTGCGTAAGGTCAGACTAGGTGAGTTGTCGACAACTTCCAAGCCAGGCCGGATAGGACAACAACGACGATGACGACGATGACGACGATGGCAACAATAGCAACCGGCGATAACAACCAGCGACAAAGGCCCAGGACTCTATCGCCAACATGACAAGAATGAACCTATGTCTAACGTCTGTATTTTAGTCTTTCAGAGGCCTTTCACTGAAGCCTTCCCAGGCAGCGAGGTGATGGAGGAAATCGAGTCCACGCGCGACCAAACTGAGCGACAAAAGGTATGTGTCATCTTGCCGGCACTCTGGGTACGTAGCTGACGTCTCACCAAGGCTTTCGTGCGCGACAATGGCATCTGCGTCTTCACGGGAACGCGGAACCCGGACGTCTGCCACATCATCCCGTTCTTTCCCCGAAATGTTGACCGGGCACAGGTGGCGGCCGGCTACCTAATTGGGATGTGCTCAGTGTGGGGTAGCGAGCGCTGCATGAGGATATTCACAAAATACCTAAAGAACGACGGTGAGGCCATCGACCGCGCGTCCAACATGCTTTGCATGAGCCGACAGCTACACGAATGCCTCGCGCAGGGCCGGTTGGCACTTGAACCTGTAGAAGGTCCTCCCTCCGACAAGCCCACAATCTGGATCAAAGCACGCTGGCTGGAAAAGACTTGGATTCCGTCCATGATGGAAGAGGTGTCGTTTTCAATGGACCCTCGAGAGCAGGTGATCGATAGTGTCGCGCAATCCCGCCCCATCCGAGACGGACATGTTGTCAAGGTTACTGCCGATACCGAGGACGGATTGCCCGATCGAGACTTCTTGTACTTTGTGTCTGTCATTGCGAAGGCACATGCCATGACCGGCGCTCCGAACCCAGAGATGTATCCTTGGGACTTGTTCGGAATCATGAAAATCATTTGGGAGCAGGAAGATGCTGAGGACGAGAAGGGAAAGAGCCCAGTCAAGGCTTGAGGGTTTTGCTTGGCGCTTTTTCCGAAAGCTTTCTTTCCATTTCGGCCACGATGTCGCAGATTCTGTAACTTACTTGAGGAAACAAAATGTTGGATTCAACTCCGTTTCTTCCAACAGAACGTGAAGACTTCCCATCAATTTCGGACCATGTAGCGTGGCATCATTTTCCCACCCTGTAATCATCGTCGCCTCGGTGATGCATGATGTATGTTGACCTCCAGTCCCCCCCTGGTACCATCACGACGTTTGACCGCAATGATAACGGGCAAGACACACTGGTTTTCTCTCTCACATACACAAATACCATTGAACAATATGGCCCTGTGAGAGGGTTCCATAACAGAAACCAGAAAAGCCTGCAGCTTGAAATTTTCAAAGTCATGTGTGGCTTCCTTGACCGTAGGGAAGGACCACCTGAGGAAAGACCAAGGGACTCTCAGACTCTCAATGCCTGTCACAAACCATACCGTCAGGCCTACGGAGATAGGTAGGTGAAGGCTTGTTTGTGTTGAAAGCTATCTGCAGAGCGGTATCATCTGATATATGGGTTTATGAGTGTGTCTTATGTAAGAAGTGTCTCATATAAGCGAGCCATATGACCTGGGATAGCGACCTATAGGCATGAAGCTATTACGACAATGCTACAACCATTAGACATCCTTCTCAATACTTTTACCAATACTAAAGCACCATGGATCCGTTCGAGAGCCTACCGCCGGAAATAAGGCTCCTAATTCTTACTATGCTTCCCACGCGTTCCGACATCGCTGCCGCGGCGCGCGCCTCTCCCGCCCTGTTCCAACAATGTCACGATGAGTACTCCGCCACCATCATCCGCCGATCTTGCGTGGCTCGGGATTTTGAGGACGACCTCCTGCAAGATGCTATGGCCGTCATCTTCTTCCCTACCACCAGCCTTTCTGCCGTGGAGGATCACATCAGGCGTTGGGCCGCAAGGAAGTTCTGGGGTCCGTTCCAAAGACCGTTCTACTACGCGACCATCGCCACCTTGGACCAGCTCAGCGGCGTCCTGAGACTGGTCATTGAGGACTACCTCCACAAAGCCACCAGCGCGTCTCTTCCCCTAGTGTACCGCACACTGCCGAGATGGACGCAGCAGGGATATCTCAAACGACCCAGCCAGCGACGTCTGCAGGAAGCCCGCGGGGCGACGTTCAACCTCGACTCTCTCGCGCCACAGGAGCGCAAGGATCTCTACCGCGCTTTTCTCCACCACGAGGTTCTCTGTCGATATTACGGGCCGCAGCTGACCAACGCCACCGCCAGCAACCGATTCTGGAAATGTGAGCTCTTTCAAAAGATGGGGGGCGAACTTGAGAGGGCGTGCTATGACGAGCAGATGGCAAGCGTTTGGGGATACTACGTGGACCTGTACAAAGCCCCCATAACCGATCGCCGGGATTTCCCATCCTCCGAGTTCTCCTCCCTACCCGCTCGCAGCCGCATGGCGGCACTTCGAGAATCGCTGTCCATAACTTCGCGAGCCAGACAACGCCTCGGGCGCTGGTTTTGGCGCGACTTAATGCGATGGACATATTGCACGGACAAGGTATTCGCGAACGGCGGCCTCTGCATGGCGCTGAACTTACTTGGATCGGAACGGGACATCCTGTGTGATGCGATATCTCGGCTGTACTTCCTGGACAAGCAAGGATCGTTGCAGTGGCACTACCGCAGCAAATGGATATCGAAAGGAAGACACTCTATGAGACGCCGTGGGCAGTATTTCCTTAACTTCGTCACCCGCTGGCCCACGACGAACAACGACTTTGAGGGGTCCTCGCAAGATGCCGGTTCTTACGAAGCAAGGGTTCTCTTCGACACGTACAATGAGGAGTTGCCGAAGACACCGGCTTGGAAGAGATGTCAGCCGTGTGGGCTGCTGCAATAGAAGTTAGAAGGTTGTGATGTTGGGTCGTTCTGCCGCAAGGAGGTTTTGATCAACTAGATGTCGATCGCAATATGAGCGATGGCAGCAGAACGGAAATGCTGAGTTTCTATGCGGTGTTGCACCGCCACAAAAGGTATGAAAGAAACCGAGCAATTGTTCAGAGTCAAAGACTGATACTGGTTTGCCAGTCATGTTGCTTTCTGGCTCCTTCGTGCAATCACAATCACCGCCCTCAGCACCTTTGACTGAGCAAACCACCCAAACAACCTCCCCGCAACTTTGTACTTTCCAACCGACAGCCCCAACGGCTTCAGCGCCTGCTCCTGTCTCTCGATATACGCCGCGAGGCCAGAGAAGACGTGGTCCGTCACATCCCGCACCCGAATCTGTCTGTCGTCGTACCCGGCCCCTTTCAACTGCGCCCTGTACACAGCTTCCGTCACGAAGGCGCCGACGGGGCACTTCATCGCGCAGCTGATGAGTTTGACAACAATTCGCTGTCGAAACGAAACGTTTTCTCCCAGAACGAGGTCGAACGCCATGAACGAGGCATCCAGCTCCGCCGCGGCGTACGTCAAAATCGGCCTCCGCGAAGGGGAGAAGTGGTACAAGCTATCGAGGCCCAGGACCCAACGCTCCTCGGACTCGGCGTCGCTGCGCAGAGCTCCGACGGCGGCGAGGATGTCTGCGCCCCAGCTTTGCGGTCGTGCCGCGTCGGCCTGGAAGACGTCTACCGAGTAATGGGCGTGTGAAGATTTCCCATGTTGGTGGAACGGCTGGCGCGCGGCGAGACGATGTTGTGAGCGATTCAGGGTGAGTCCGACGTAGCGGTACTCGTCCCAGTTGCCTTGGCTGACGAGTCGCGCCAGTTCTAGCGATTGATCTCCGCAACCGATGCCGAGGTCGAGGATGCCCAGTTTCTTGGGACTGGAGGAATTGCGCAGGATTCCGGCTTCGGATAGGACCTCGTGCAGGAGGTTGCGGCATGCTTGTTCGAGGTCTTTAACGGGGGAACCATTGTCGGTGGTCCTGGAGGTACGATGAGTTTGTCAGACAAAGTGATGGGCGGGTAATGGAAGCACAAGTAATAAGAGTACATGGGCCGAAAATGACCGAGACGTACCAGTATCCCATATTCATCCATGTCGTGGTAAAGGGCACCTTGACGTTGAGCTTCCAATGGTCGACGTCGTAAATGTCATTTTGGCGGAAAGACCTGGTGACGATGATCAGAGTGAAGAACGCGAACAGTGAAAATCCGCCAATAACGCCCAATAAGAGGCCGTTGCAGAAGTCTGGGTTCAAGCCAGGGACATGCGCCATGGCGGAAGCAATCGGCGCCGGCGTTAGTCTGAAGGCGCTTGCATTCATGAGTGAGACCCGTCATGAATGTGAGCTGAGCGTCCGAGCAATGAGGCGTCTGGCAGAGATGAGTGAGGTCAGCAGCGTCACGTGTTTCGTTATCATGGCTCCACCCCTGAAGGAAGACAGGATGGGGTCGGCACTTGCAGCCGGAGGGAGCACGATGTTACTCTCGCAACCGAAGCCCGCCTCGCCGGGTTTAGGATTCCATGGGATGTAGTCACGTTTCTCTCAACTTCATTTCTTGGACTGATTTCGTTTCGTTACTGTCGTCTTCATTGAGTCCACGGCACCTTGACCCCAAAGTCATCCGCTATCCTCATCGCCGAGATGAGGCATCCCTCGAGCAGAACCATGCCATCCCAGCACCACGCGCCTGTGAGCCATACATTGTCCTGTCCATTCCGCCATTCCACTCTTTTCGAGGTTTCGTCAGTCTTCTTGCCTGACCTCGTGCCCTCCATCATTCTCTCAACCACAGCCCTGCTCTCGGTCGTTCGCAGCGTCCGCGTGAACCTCGCAGTCTTCAAGACCCTCTTGGCTTCAGCCTCCGGGTCTAACGAGCACGTGCTCACGACTGTTCCTCCAGGCATCGTATGCAAAGCTTCCGTCCGGGCTTCCTTGCCGAAGTCGGTTCGCAAACAGATGACCTGAGGCGGCATTTTGTTCCCCGAGTGGTGGGAGCAAGCCTTCGGGTGGCTGTCTTCATCCTCGACAAGAGTGAAAGAAGGAGCTGGCGTCGACTGAGGGCGCAAGATCGAGCTTTCGACCCGGATGGTGGGTACCTTGGCCAGCGACTTTCGCACGGGTAAGAACAGCCTGCTGGCCACGTCCGGCGATACCGCGAGGATGACCCGGTCAAAAGAATCCTCCAGCACTAGCCCAGCGTCCTCGGCTGTCGACTGCCAGCAGATGTTTACCCGCCCGTCTGCCGTCGGAACCACCTCAACCACGCGCGCTCCCACCCGGACTTGCCTCATATTCTGCGCCAGCCTGGACTCCACCTGGTGAACACCACCACAGACAGTATAGTGCTGCTGTCCATGCGATAGCCTCTTGTAGTTGACGATGTCGCTCGCTGGAAAGGCGAGCATCTCGGCATGAGAGCACGTCGACACGCTGCTGAGGAGCGGCAGGAGATAGTGCGTCGCATATCTACGCGGAAGCCATATTCGCTGGAGATACTCTTCCAACGTCTCCCCGCCGTCGGGCTCCGTGATCGGCTGCACCAAGAAACAGGCGACGGTAAACCAGAACTGGCAGACGATCAAGTACAAAATTTCGACGAAATGTGCTAGTATCCCACGACTACCCGGCCAAGGAGGGATCTGGTGCAGGTTCGAAGCATGGACAAAGTACTCGCCAGGTGTTCCGCGCCCACCTTCTGGGCCGCCGCCTGTCTTTCCATCGGGCGCATCGTGTTTTCTCGCCGGCAGAGCTTTCGCGAATGAGAATAGGAAGCGGATTGGATGGTATGGAACTCCCAAGTGGTTGTACATGCGCATCACGTTGGTGTAATAGCCGCCTGCGAGAGCGCGCATCGGCAGGTCGATCCTCTCGACGACGCCATTCTTTTCATCTCGGACAGCGACCGATGCAGAGTCGAATGAGAGGCTTTGGGCCTGTGACGGTCAGCTCTCTGAAGTCTACACTTGTCGGCTCGCATCCAGAGTGTTCCTACCTGTTCAAACAAAGTGACGGCATACCGCTGTTTTTCGTCGCTTTGCAGCAGATATGCCGCAGTGAGGCCAGCCAAGCCTGTGCCGACGACGGCCACTCGGAGAGGGTCGCGAGGACCCATATCGCGCGACGGTACGGAGTACGGAGTATGTAAACTGGAAAAACTTCACGATCCCGGCCACATGCTGCTTTTCAGCGGGGTTTGACGGATTTTGCTCCTCTTCTTTTTCGAGATGTCGTCCCAACCTGCCCCGGGTAGTTGTGCGTGCGAGCAGACAGACTTTCAAGTAAATCTACGCAAAGGCGGAAGGAAAACTCAACTTCATCGAGTTGCCGGCGGCCACGGTTCGCACGCACTGGTTGACTGGTCACCCGGAAACGCAATTTCATTTATGCAAGTCACCGTTCCCATCGCTGCTCGACAGCCGAATCTTTGTTTCTTCCAGGCGGGTACTCCGTACCATCCCTGAAAAGAGGAGACGTGCCGAGGTCGAGGCCACTCAGACCAGGGCCAGTCTGCTTTGCGTGAGGGCAGACCTATCCCTGCTCACGTCGTAATGGTGCGCTTCGAGGTCAGCGTGGGAAATGTCGGCGAAGCAAACATGTGCTGAGACATGGGTCGCATCAACGAAGCCCAGAGCTGTTGAAGCCGTCTCTGCCTGTTTTCTGATCATGTTTTTGCAATTCTGGCTGTCGTTGGCTGTCGCTTGTCTATACCCTCTCGCCCGATACTTTCAGACGGGTTGTCGTCTTTTGATCCATCTCCTTTTCGTCGGATAGAAAGTTGCGCCGACTCGAGTGAGCTGTCGTTCTTGGCTTCCAAAAGTTTTCCGCGATCGCCCCACTCTCTCACATGCCCGATCCCAGTCCAAACCCAAACCCCTGGGCCCGGCTTCTTCGGTCAATGCTTCCATTGGAGAAAGTGCTTCGGTGCGTTCATTGACATTATTCGTCGTTGAACTTGGACATCTGTTCATCCATCTCATCATCGAGCAGGTGATGTGCTTTGCCCAAGTTGTCTGGAAGCAGATCGGACCGTCATGGCAGTCTCCAACACTCGGCCTCTGGGCATTTTCACGGGCTACATGATCCTAGCCGCCGCGCTCACGCTCAAATCAATCGCCATCATTCGCAGCCAAAGTCGCCGCCGCCGCCGTGCCACACCTCCGCCGAAAGATGGATCCCCCGTGGCCACCAGCGGACTTCCGCGGGGAGCGGCCGTTGCCGTGTTTAGCCTCCTCGCGGCGCTGAGTCTCGCGACGACGTGGTATCACATGTTTCGGTTCTTTGAGTGGTCGTACCAGCAATGGGCCTTCGCTCGGTACTTTGAAGGCATCGGGATGACTGGCGAGGAAGGCTTGATGCTAGGGGAGTGGTTGAAGGATACGTCGCTGTTTAAGCAGGCGTGGGCATCGACGTTGGAAACGGGACCGAGGGCCTGGTGGTCGCTGCAGATCTTCGGTTTCTGTGCTAATTGGAGCGTGTTGCTTGCGGTTCAAGGTAAGTCTCGGCGTTACTTGTCATCATGTGGTAACTTGTTCGACTGATTTGCGGCGCTCGTCAGCTCGGAAGAGAAGCATTTCCCACGCCTGGGTATTTGTCCTGTTGGGACAAGTTGTTGCCATCTCCTTCGCCGCCAATCTTTCGTTTCTCGCCATTCTTTGCAGCCCTGCTGTGGATGAATCGTCGGCTTCGCGTGGTGTCAAGAAGCAAGAAGGCGGCAAGACCAAGTCCGAGTCCTCGTTCCTGTCTTGGCATACCATCACCCTCATCGTCACTTTGGCCTGGGCCACGTCGATTCCTTCCGCCATCGGCAAGCCTGGGTTCTTGAGCCTGCTTCTTGGACCCCACCTGCTGGCTTTCGTTCCCCTGACTCTCAACAAGCTCCTTCCGGGTCGATTGCTCGGCGAGCCTGCTTGGGCTTGGAAGGCAGCCTCGATGGTTTGGGTACTGGCGGCGGCGTTCAAGGGTGTTTTGGGCGATGAAGAGGGATTGAGCGTTGTTCTGAAGACCCTGTATGAGCACCCGGCAGTTAGCAGTGTTGGTTGGGACGTCATTTGCTGCTGGATTAGCTTCGGAGCATGGCAACTCATTGGTACTGATTAACGCTTCAAGTGTTGCGTTCTGCGTGGACGGTTGTTGAAGGGAGGGAGCAGTGAGGGAGCAGTGAGGCAAGATCTCCGGGCAAGGACATAACATGGGTAGGTGCCTGAGGAAAGGAAGGTCGGTCCTGAGGCTCAAGCTACGATGCTGGCAACGATTTGGGAAGGAGCGTCCCGGCCACCCAGCACCTTCCTTCCTCCCTGACACAACTGATCACTCACCCTCCGTGTCCTACATATTGGCAACTGATGGAAAAATTGTCATCAGGCGCCGAGGGACGCTTCACAGCCTGGTATCGGAATGGTTCAGACGTGGGCATTCCACCTGGTAAAACGTAGGGACGCCTTCAGTTTTCCGAGGTTCGAGCTGACGGGTTCGATCCTTCTTTTTACCCTTTTTTCTCCCCTTCCTCCTAGCTAGCCATGATTGATTGCCCGCCCGACAAGCCCTGCTGTATGCTGTGCTGTCTCCTCTCGTTGTACCTACCTAGTTCCCCGACACCTCGTTGGCCTAAACCATCACCATTTTTTGCAGGACATGCCGAGAGAGATGTGTGTGTATTTCTGTACTTTACCTGAGTGCATACGCACTGCTCATTGTTGTCTTCGCGTTGTTCAAGGACAGGATGCCGAATGCCCGTCATGCCCGCGATGACGCCCACTCCACCTACCGCTTATAATGACTCGAGCTTTCTTGTCCGCGTCTGTCATGTCCAGAGGTGCTTCTCGTGGTCCAGGGTGACATTCGAGCAAATACTCTGCTCTTCCAGCCCCCATCCCTTCCAATCTCGAGCATTACCATCGCCCACGAGCCTGCAATCTCCTATGCAGAAGCGTCCAGGCGAAGCTCCAAAAAGAGTAAACAGTCGAACAGAAAGCCAACAACCACCTTCTGGGTAAATTTCTTGTGCTGATTGTAGACCGCGAGCAGAAAGTCGTCTTCCTCAACGTGCCACACAACCTTGGCAGCTTAGCTCCTCGGGCCGTCTCCCAGACAGAACAGAACAGTTTCAGCATGGCTGTACATTGGGTTCACGAGGGCAACCTGATGGCCGCATTCCTTGACATTGTCCTGGTCGGCGCAGATGGAGTCAGCCCAGAGCTTGCGTGAATTATCCCGGAGTCGGGCGCGCCCCTGTCGCTGTGCAGATTGGAGATTGGTGGTGATTCTCAGACGCTTGCCGTCGCAATTTATTACCTGGTACCAATGAGTCGTCCCCCAGTAGTACGACGTGGCTCGCAAGGCCCCTTATCTATGCTCGATCCGTAGATCGCGGGTTGTCAACTTGCCCAAGCTCGATCACGAGGTAGCGCATGAAGGTTCTTGTGGCGACTGACCTGTTTCTGCAGTCCTCAATCTGAAGTTGGTTTCTCCTCTTGGACGTTCGACGTTGACGATGGACGTTTTGGTTGGATTGCTAGGTTTAGGGAGACTGAACGCCTTAACCGCAACAATCACACGACATTTTTGGAAGTTCAACCACAATGATACACTCGGAGGTCGCAAAAATGGATGATGAGACGTGGCAATCACCCATGAATCGATTAGTTTCCAATATCAAAGACTCAATTACTAGGACCGATTTGTTTATGTCGCGTCTCGATGATTCCTAACCTCGATACATACTTCTGCTTGGACACTGATTCCTCCAGCTCCAGCTCCGTCCATCAAACCAATTTCGAACAGTCTGCCAGTTTCCCCAGATCGTTGCCCATGATGCTCATTTTCGCCATTCTGTCACCAATGTCAGTGCCTGACCAAACGCCACGGGCCGCAGATACTCACGCCAGCTTGAATGCCGAGCTCCAACGCGTCTGACTCTTTCCGAAGCCCTTCCAGATGTTCTTGGTCTCCGTGGCATTGCTGAGAGCAAAGTCGCTGCCCAGGGAAGTCGGCGCCGTCTCCTCGACCGTCTCGGGATAAAAGACGGTGCTGTCCAACTTCTCGGGGCTGGAATCAAAGGACAGCTCCTGGATGCTTTTGCCCGCGCTGTGAGCTCCGATCAGCGCCACGAGGTCGGTGGCCGTGAATCCCTTCTTCCGGAACGCGCTGATCTGGGATGCGGCGTCGGAATCCTGCGTGGGAAGCACCCCCTCTGGGTTGGGAACCTTGGAGTCTTTGCGGCCGACGAAGAGGAAGGTTTTTGGGCCGCCGCAGGCCGCAACGGCGAAAGCTGAGTCTCATGTTAATACTGCACTGGAAAGGAGGGGTGACTGGGAGAGTCTGGCTCTTACATGCTGCTGCTTGGATGATATCAGCAGTGCCGACGTTGTAGTCAATGGCTTTTTGACCCAGCGTGTCGCAGATGGGCTGAATCTGGACGTTCTCTTCTCTGTCGAGGTACTCGTTGGCCAAGATCAGCGAGCCATCGCACGCTGCGGGAAAGCAGTCGTGGAAAGCTGCGCGGATAGCTTGTCTTGCCTCTGCAGTGCAGCCCTCGAAGAGGCCCTTCAGATCAGCTGCGACTTTGGTCCACTCCTTCGGACAAGTGCGGGCATCGCAAGTCGCAGCGAGGAGAAGCAGGATTCCCACAAAGGACAAGATCTGGTTTAAAGAGCGCATGTTGTCTATAGTAAAACTGCAAAAGAGAAAAAGAAAAAGCAACGAGACTGAACAAGCTGCAGATGGAGAGAACGAACGACAGAGAGATGGATCGAGCCAACGAGCAACGCCCCATAGTCATAGATGTCTAACAGATTTGTACTAAAAAGCCGGATGGAATCGTACGCAGGTACAAAAATATCTTTCGAGTCTTGAGAATCCAATTAAGCTACAAACGCCTCGTCTGTATGTGCTTGGACACGCCAACGACGTTTGTCTTTCTAGAACGGTGAACCAGAGCGTGGCACGGTCTCTTTGACTCTTGAGCGCACAGAATACCAAGCCGTCCAGTTGACTGAAGACTAGGTCTACAGACAGACGATGGCTCACCTGAACACGGGAAGCATACCCCCTTTCAATTTGACGGGACTTCCTCCGGTCTTAGCGCCGGTGGCACATTGAGCCATACCTCCTCGGGACTGTCGATTTCGCGTGGCATCCAAAGTGAGCCTAGTCTTTGGCTATTATGGTCTTCGTCGACCTCGATCGGCCACCAAGTCTAACCTAAAGGTTAACCGAGTGAGAAACGGCATTTGAGCGCCACAAGCCTAGAAGGCTACAATGATTAAACATCATAGCACCGTCCATCTAGTTCAGGGGTACTTTGGGATGTGCCCTAGAAAACGATTCCCCAGACCCCGGACCAGCGCTCCGCCTCGCGCCGCCAATGAGACGGCGGAAACCTTGTCGAAGATACGACTGTTTCTTCAGTCCATCAACTGTATTTCTCGGGTTGAGGCGTCGTTCCAGTCGAGGCCTGAAACGCTGGCGCTAGCTGCCAAGAATAACCAGGTCTCTAAACTACGTTAACCGACAGCAGACAGCCAAGTTCGTTTGGAACGTAAGTTGAAGATATCGTGAAGCTTTGCAGAAACCAACTTGGTATATTAGCTTGAGGTATCCACGACCGCTTCATCAACCTCAACCAACTCTTCGAAAACTTCTCACATCAAGCTTTTGGAGATTCCCTCAACATCACAATGGTCACTCTCTGCTCAACACTACGCAGCCTGCCCGCGGCACTGCTGGCTTTGGCCGCCCTCTCCGATGCCCAGGGTGTCGGACAATGGGGTCCTCTGGTCAAGTTCCCAATTGTTCCTGTCGCCGTGGCCTTGATCCCGGAGTCTGGAAACATGCTGGTGTGGTCCAGTGGCTGGCCGTAAGATTCATCCACCATTCCTTGTCTGCAAACAATGGCCAGCACTAACTCCTTTGTAGCAACCGCTGGACAAATGCCGGTAACGGAAAGACTTTCACATCTCTTTACGACGTTTCGACTGGAAAGGCTGGCGATGCCATCGTCCAGGTCCGTAACTACCTTACCTCCAAAAACACCTCGTCCACGCCAAGAAGACCCGAGAAACTAACCCTGATCCCACAGAACACGCAGCACGACATGTTCTGCCCCGGTACCTCGCTCGACGTCGAGGGCCGCATCATCGTGACCGGAGGCTCCAGTGCCGCCAAGACCAGCGTTCTCGACTTCCGGAAGGGAGAGTCCTCCTCTTGGGCACCCCTCTCCAACATGCAAATCTCCAGAGGCTACCAGTCGAGCTGCACCACGTAAGTCTCTACTTCATTCGTCCTCAGGGAAAACATCGCTGACGAAACCCCCATAGCTCCGAGGGCAAGATCTTCGTCATTGGCGGCTCCTTTTCCGGCGCTGGTACCCGCAACGGAGAGATCTACGACACCGCGAGCAACAAGTGGACGAAACTCGCCGGATGCCCGGTCAAGCCGTTGGTCATGCAGCGCGGACTGTTCCAAGACAGTCACACGTGGCTGTGGTCGTGGAAGAACGGCTCCGTCCTCCAGGCCGGCCCGGCCAAGCAGATGAACTGGTACGATACCAAGGGCACCGGCGCCAACACGCCCGCCGGCCTCCGCGGCGCCGACGACGACGCCATGTGCGGTGTATCCGTCATGTTCGACGCAGTTGCCGGAAAGATCTTTACGTACGTCCACCACACAACCCACCTCAACCCACCTCAGCTTCACCCACTCGTCCAAAGAGTTCCTCTCGATTGCTGACTCGTTGAATGACACAGTTACGGCGGCGGCAAGGCCTACACCGGCTACGCAGCCAGCAGCAACGCCCACATCCTCACCCTCGGCGAACCCGGCCAGCAGGTGCAGGTCCAGAAGCTCGCCAACGGCCAGTACAACCGCGGCTTCTCCAACGCCGTCGTCCTCCCCGACGGCAGGATCTGGGTCGTCGGCGGCATGCGGCAGATGCAGCTCTTCTCCGACAACACGCCGCAGCTCACGCCCGAGCTCTTCGACCCGGCGACGGGCAAGTTCACGCCCACGGCGCCGCACGCGATCCCGCGCAACTACCACTCCACGGCGCTGCTCATGGCCGACGCGACCGTCTGGTCCGGCGGCGGCGGCCTCTGCGGCGCCAACTGCAAGGAGAACAAGTTCGACGGCCAATTCTGGTCGCCGCCGTACCTCTTCGAGGCCGACGGCAAGACGCCCGCCCAGAGGCCCGTCATCGACAGCCTGTCTGACAAGACGGTCAGGGCCGGCGCGCCGCTGGTGGTGACGATGAAGGACGAGGGCAAGTACACCTTTAGCATGCTTCGTGTGAGCGCGACCACGCACACGGTCAACACCGACCAGCGCCGCATCCCCTTGGACGGCCAGGACGGCGGTGATGGCAAGTCGTTTACTGTGAACATGCCCGGCGACTATGGCGTCGTTATTCCCGGGTACTACATGATGTTCGCCATGAACGAGGCGGGCGTGCCTTGTGTTGCCAAGTTCTTCAAGGTTGCGCTCTAGGGTGACATGGAGACGACGAGGTGAGGGTGAGAATCGGAGAGGATCAGTCCGGTTGCAAAAGGATCCGATGTTGCGGTTCTTCTCATGTACATATAAGTGAACAGGCTGCGTTCACAGCCCCCAGAGCTAGTCGGCCTGTTCACACTCGTGTCGGTCATTTTGATAATACTTAATATTTACAATTAAAGATGATTAAACGTCTACAAAGTTGCCTTTTCGGTTCAACGTGTTGATTCTTCTACCCACCAACGCCGCGTCGCGTGTTCTATACAAGCCCATGTGACTCGGACACCGCTTCCATACATCTTCTCTCTATAATCACTCCGCGTAGTGGCCTACTGAGAAAGCGACGTCGTGTGCTTAAAGTCCTTCTGCACACGAATGGCATGCAGCGGAATCTCGTCCTCGCTCTTGTCATCCCTCTCCCTGACCGGGTAGCTCGCGACGGTATACCCGAACCCGTGGCCGTGGGTGTCCGGCCTCAACTTGGAATCAGCCAGGGGCGGCGTGCGCTCGCGGCGCGTGCCGTCCGAGGCGCCGTCGTCGGGCAGCCTGTAAAAGGCGTCCCCGCCGGCCCCGTGCTTCGTCGTCGACAGGCTGCGCGCGACCTGCGAGCCGCTCGGGTCCCGCGACGAGGACATGCCCTGGCTGAACTGCGACTTGTTCTTGGACCCGAAGCCGAGGGCCGTCGCGCTGCGGAACATGCCGCCCATGCTGCCCTTGATACCGCAGGCGCGGGCGGCGCTCTGCATGGCCGGGCGGAGGGTCGGCAGGCAGGCGGAGACGATGCCGGCGGACATTTCGATGGCGGTCCAGCCGACGGTCGGGGCGAGGGTGTATGTCGGGTCGGCGGCGGAGTAGGTGAAGAGGACGCTGGTGCGGTAGGCCGAGGTGAAGACGACGCTGGATGGAGTCAGTATATCGTCAAGGAGGTTGCGGGAGAGTTGTGTGGGCTTACAAGAAACCGAGACCAAAGGCAAAAGTCAGGGCAATCTTCTCGGCCTTTTGCAACTGGAGCTTCCACACTTGAGGCAGCGGGAGCAGCAGGATGAGAAGGTCGGTGAAGATGGTTGACGCCGCGTTCGCGATCCAGGTGGCGACCTGGTTGATGCAGTGGCCGGGGATGTCGGGATACCACAGCTTCTCGACAGGCACGCAGATGAAGATGAAGAGAAAGGTGATGCAGATGACCCAGGCGAAGACGAAGATGCTCACCGCCCACGTCATCTTCTTGAAGAAGGGGATGTGGAAGATTCGGTAGTACATGAGCAGCAGGCTCAGCTTCGTCCATCCGAGGTTCCAGGCGTAGAGAATCTCGGCGACAACGAGGTACTTGGCCATCAGGACGATGTTGTCCATCTCTACCTTGTCTGCGTGGACGCCCATTCCCTAGAAAGGGTGAGTATTCCTGAAAGGGGTGCCATGGATGATGCTTTCGTCACTTACCACGGAGTGCATGGCAAATATGAAGCCGACAACGACGAGATTCCACAGCTAAACACCAGTTAGCTTACCTGTTCGTGCAATGTTTCCAACCCCAGAGGCCTCAGACAACTCACCATCGACCAGATGATGAAGTAGTCATCCCACCACAACTTCTGTGCCTTGATGTGGCGGCTGACTATGCGGAGGACAACTGCCGCCAGAGCCAGGACAGTTACCGAAACGACGACCTCGACGGTCCATGGCTGGATGTTTTGCGAGTTGTAGCCGGGAAGACCGGGCAATGGCGAAGGCTCATCGGCAGACGACATCGTTCACTTCGTATGCTGTGTACCTCGCTTTCCTCCTCTCCCTGCGATTCAGTCGATAGGTGGGACGAAAGTCAACTCAAATCGTGGGGGAGAAAAGAAACGAAATTCCTTTGGATGAGGGGAGGACCCAGCCTGATAGCTCTGAACCAAGGGAAACAGCAGGGTCGGGCAACCAAGAATCGCTTCATCAGTTTACCGCCGACATGGTAAGCTTCGCCTTGTTCATATGGGAAGGGCAGCCGGGGCAGGCCACTTTATTCGGGGGGATAAAAGATCCCAAGCTGCGCGGCCGAGGGGCCGTTTAACGCCCCTGAACCCTGGATGACGATAGAAACTTGGACTAGCGGCCTGGCTGGAACCCCTGAGCAACGTGGGATAATGGTTTGAAAACTGGAGAAGAGACAACGTTCCATATGGTAGTCTGCTTATGCAGCACATAGAATGAGTGTGTAATGGAAAGCCATCCGCTTGACCGATGAGAACTCATGTCCGAAAAGGGCTCGAGAGGTGATCTACATGTATGTCAGCCACGAGAAGATGGCCCAAAAGGGAGCGCGATCGTCAATCAACCATGCTGCAGAGTGGACTAAGAGGAGACGATTGCGTGTGAAAACGCCGGGGAGGATGACAGAAAGCCTGCGATGCCACGAGGCAACTTTGAGAAACCCACCGGGCCAAGACGCCGCTCGTCAACTTCGCACAACGCAAGTGGCTCAGTCGACAAAGTTCGCCGCATTTGTTCGCCGCATTTCCTGTCACTTTCAGCCATGCCACTCTTACATGACAACCCCATAATTAGACCACACGAAAAATTCCACGCGCTGTGGACCGATGTTGCTAGCGTGGGCAAAGGTCAGGCGTTACTTGTTAGAGTCGAACGAGGTCCACGATGCCGGCTTCGGCTTTTGGTCCGTTCTCCACATGACCCGAGAGACAATAAGGATCATCCCGGGCCATCCTTTGAATGGTGCCTCAATCAGGAATTGTCTGGTTCTCCCAGGGCTTCTAGCCGTTTGGGTCTTGCTTGTCAGCACTTTATGCCTGTTGGCTGGGCTCGGAGGTTTCTCTCTTCTCGGAGGATAATTCTGCTTTCCACTGCATGGTAATACTAAACTTCTTACAGCAATGCGACTTGAATTCCGCATGCGGAACCGGGAAGCTTCAGAACCGACAAGGGTTTGGCGTACGCGAGGGCTGCTGAACGTCACACTGCAGCCTGGCTCGAAGTCTTGCTGCTAACCGAGCGAGCGAACCACAGCAACGGGGGTCCATTCGGGTCGCAGCCGGCTGAGTGCCGCTGAAGAATGAATCCTTCAAGAAGAATTCATTCCAGAAACATGCTGTGTAGTTCGACATGTCGACAACGTTTAGCTCACTTGGGTAAACTGTATACTTGCTCGAGGGATCAGGGAAAGCCATCGAGACTAGAGGAAGGATATTCCCGCCTCTCCCGAGCGTCCGTTTCTCCTAGGCCACTCGGGATGATTTTGACTTTGATGGTTCGTTCAGTCCAAAACAGCGGCGTCGTTCAACCCTGATGCCACCAACACCAGAATGGGAATGGGATCAACATCACATTCAAGCAGCTTCATCTGACGACGCTCTCAGCACCGTCTTAATGCCGGTCACGCATTTCACAATGTCCCCTATTCAACTCGGTCCTGGCCTTGATACGCAAATTGGATCATAGTGCGCTGCTCTCTACCACCAAAATCGCAGCTCTCGGACCTGTCGGCAATAATAGCGTGTCGTGAGAAACGCTAGCCAGGGACGCGGTGGACTGCCTCTTACTTGGTATTTCGCCCCTTGGCTGAAGAGACCGAGTCATGTACCGAAGTGGCCCCATCGTCTGTGCCTTCGGCGATAGCACAAGAGCTCAGGAATCAGGATATCCCCTGATCACCCCAACAGCCGAAGCTGCTCGTTGATCCTTGCTTTTGGGCTGTGACCCGCTTGTCATCAGAACGTCAGTCGCATGGCTCAACTCCATTCATGGGACGACATCTGGCGAATTGGGGCCTGCTAGCAAGTCACCTACTGGAGCCTTATGGCAGTGTTTTTTGCCGTTGCCTCCACCAGCGAGACACAGGGACAGGCCTCATCGTGAAGAATCCTCTTCGGGAAGTCTAGGCCGTGAGACTACTTCAGAAGAGGTAACAACTCAGACCAGATGTCCGAGGGGGTCCAGCGGATCCAATGTGTCTGAAATATACATACAACCATTCTGATGTCCAAACAGCAGCCCGCAGTTGGTGCCACGAGCGTCTTTTTGCAGTGAGAGATACAAGAAAAGAACCCAGCGTGCTCTTCCTTTTCCACGACATAATCCCTCTCCAAGCACTAAACCAAACTCATTTCGCCAGCCCCAGCCAAGCCGCTTGTTCTCTTCGTCTCTCACCTGAACCCATTGTACCCCATAACCTCCAGAAGGAATCCGATCCCAAGCACGACACAGAGACGCTGTTCCGTATCCAAGACAAGACAGACAAACATGGCTGCCACCACGACGATCCAAGTCCCCCACCTCGGCGGCATCGCGGCCGGCTACCGTCTTTCCGGGGACAAGGTCGACCCCGCCAAGCCCACCGTCGTGCTCATTAACTCCATGTGCACCACCTCGTCCATCTACAACGACCAGTTCGCCAGCAAGACCCTCACCGACGCCGTCAACCTGCTCGCCGTCGAGCCTCTCGGCCACGGCTCCACCAGCTGCCCGGTCGAGCACTTCACCTACTGGGACACGGCCATCATGGCCCTGCAGGTCATGGACAAGCTCAACGTCGACAAGGCGTTTGCCCTCGGCACGAGCCAGGGCGGCTGGATGGTTGCCCGCATGGCTCTTTTGGCACCTGAGAGGGTACGTGATCCCATCACCACGTGATTTCTTTTCTTTTTTTTTCGTTTCCCTTGTCGAAAAGCTTGCCTCGTCACTTATCACATCTTGACACGGGCATGGTCCACCGCACCACTTCGTAAACTGACACCTGCTTCCGCGGTACCAGATTCTTGGCCTGCTGCCGCTGGGCACCTCCATGGACTACGAGTCCGCCGAGTCCCGGACCAAGGGCTGCTGGGACCCCAAGACCCAGCTCCTCGCCTTCTACGACGCCTGGTCCAGCCCCGTGCCCACGCCCGACTTTGTCGTCGACGACGTCTGGTGCGGCATGGTCGGCAGCCTGGGTTTCAGCGGCACCGTACCCCCCGAAACCCTGGCCTTCTGGACCAGCACTCTCAAGTCCGTGTACAAGGGCGACGAGGGCCGCATGAAGCTCAAGATTGCCCTCGGCAACCTGCTCTCCCGCGACGGTCTGCTGTTGAGGCTGAGGGACATCAAGTGTCCCGTCTACTGGCTCCAGGTATGAGTTGTGCTCTCCGGAGAAAAGAAGGTTTCCATCGTTTAGAATGTTCGAGCTGACCAAACTCACCCGCTAGGGCACCGCTGACCCCGTTTTCGGCGTGGAGATCCCCAAGGAGCAGATCAAGCTCTTCACCTCGTCGCCCGAGGCGACGCTGACCATGGTCGAGGGCGGTGGCCATTACCTGAACGCCACGAGCCCCAAGGAGGTCGAGGAGGCACTGCTGAAGATGGTTGCAAAGTATGCTTGAAGCGAAGATACCCCGTAGTGCTGCTGAAGCAAGCTGAATGAGGGAGTTTTGGTGGTCTGTTGTGTAAGGTGATCCGTGAGATATGTGTGATCTGATATTGGCCTCAATTTGAAGGCTCGGCTGACGAAGAGTCCGAATCTGATAGAGCTGAGGGGATGGTAATCCTCCAGATGTACCGGAATTCTTTCTGGGTGGGATAGAAGACTGGAGATTTGAGTGCTTGACGGTTTGAGACGGGAAGTCGATCGAGCGTCTGACCACGCTGCACCTCTCCAAAACCATGACGCACCCAATAAGCATGCCAACAGTCTCGCAACATACTCGCTGTCTCGACTGACCATGTGCTTTTTGTCGACACGAATATGTTTAAGCCGCCTTGTTTCCGCTGAGTATTTCGTAAGCAGCAACTCATCCAGGATTCATTTAACTGAAACATTGCTTGGTGTCGATAGAGAGCTTTCTTTCTCGTTGAAGCCAAAATCCGGAGATAAAGAGATACTGAAGAGGACAACATTCAGTTCAAAATCAATATGAAGAAGTCTGAAATGAAGTAGTCGATGCTTCACTGAAAGAACATGACGAAAAGGCTGTTCATTCCTCTCAAGGGCTGTACGAAATACACTTCGAATCCTTTCTTTGGGATGATGTTGAAACGGACATCAGCCGAAGGGCTGGAACAAACCAACAAGCCAAACCATTCCTACAGGAACCAAAGAAGCAGGAAACGCAGAGGATAGTATAGAAATTGAATCAAAGATCGAGCATCATATTTCAAGTTTGATACATAAAACGCCACCACAGTAATAGTGCTACTCGACTTTCAAAGGGGTGCAGGAGATGATGTGTAATGTATTACCCCGAGGCTATGCCACTATTCGCAACGTTCTGCAGTTAATGTACGGCTACGTCTTCAGTGTGTATACTGCTTGCATGATTGAAGTGTGGAGAGGCTGAATCCCATCACAATACGAGCACCGTCTCTATTGGTTGCTCAGACGCACACCTTCAGGCAACGGGCGCTTCACCGCTTCTCATGGTCGCCTTGCTGCCTGTTCGCCAGGCAGCCACCTGGATATAAGAAATGCATAACTCTTGCCCATCAAAAGCCTCTCAGACTTGGCGATTCGCTTTGTTGAAAGTACGTCCACTCTGCTCACCCGCAAAGCACTAACACCACACAATGGCAGACTCGGCCAATACCAGTTCCGGACTCGACCCCGCAGAGGTCGCCGACTTTCACAACGTCCTCAAAAAGTCCAAGCGCATCATCGCCGTCATCGGCGCCGGACTCTCGGCGTCCTCCGGACTGGCCACCTTCAGAGGGACCAACGGGCTATGGAAGAACCAAGATGTGATGCTGGTCGCCTCGCCCGCCGGGTTCCGTCACGACCCGGGCCTCGTCTGGCAGTTCTACTCGTACCGTCGGAAAGAAGCGCTCCGCGCCGAGCCGAACCCGGCCCACTACGCCCTCGCCGAGCTCGCGCGCCGCGTGCCCGGGTTCGTGGCCCTGACGCAGAACGTCGACAACCTGAGCCCCCGCGCCGGACACCCGGGAGACCAGCTGAAGGAACTCCACGGCAACCTGTTCACGCTGAAGTGCTCCGACGAAGCTGGGTGCGGGTACGTCGAGCGCGGCAACTTCCAAGAGGTCCTCGCACCGGCGCTCGACCCCGCCCAGGACGAGAAGGCGGCGCTCGGGTCCGTCGACCCCGACAACAAGCCCAAGGCGAGTCCGTTGCTGCTGGCCGGCATCGCCCGCAAGCACGCCCAGATCCTCGGCGATGGCTACCAGGGCGGCGAGCCGACCACCCGCGATCTAGCCTCTCTGAAGGCTCCCGACCAACCGGCATCGGTCCCGGCTGCGCGGCTTTCGTCAGGCCTCGCTAAGGAGGATCTGCCGCAGTGCCCAAAGTGCAACAAGAGTATTATTCGGCCGCGGGTGGTTTGGTTTGGGGAGAATCTGCCCAAGGAGGTTGTGGAGGAGACCGATGCGTTTTTTGAAGATCCTGAGCCCATCGACCTATGCCTTACGATTGGCACGTCGAGCAGGGTTTGGCCGGCCGCCGGGTATGCCGAGATGGCTCGCAAGAAAGGTGCTAGGATTGCAGTTGTCAACACCACCGCGGAGGACGCAAAGAACATTCGTCCGGGCCAGGATTGGGTGTTTGTGGGAGACGCGGCCGTTGTTCTGCCAGAATTGCTCCAGCCTGTGATTAAAGGGCCTTGAGGTGTCAGTGTAGATCTTCTTTGCCCACAAAAGCTAGCAGCAGGAGAATAAGCTCATCGATGCCATTGATACTCGAACTATCCATCAGAGGCAACTAATATACCCGTGCAATCACTATTGGCTACTTTGGGGGACCGTCGATTGCACAAGCTCGAGAGACACCTGGAACTCGTGAGATTGCACATTGGGTATAACAAGAGTCGGCGTTGACCTGAAAGCCGTGTTCATATTCATGTTAAAACTGCCGTCTTGATTGGAGGATATGTCCGGTCCTAAGCGCCCCTTGAAAGTGAACAATCAGACCAGACTGATGGCGAACCATCTCTTCTGGTTCGCCAGTGAGCTCAACACCATGTGTTTGACCAATATTCCAGCCGAAGATGGAAGCATGGTAATAGCCGCGACAATGACACTACTACTAGTGCTACGGAAGAAAAGGGACTTCAGACCACGATCTTTTACCGTTTGGTACTTCAATGGACAGGCCGGCAACGCTTACCTTGCCATCAAGAGAAACAAGACCTGCGTAATCAGAGTCTCGACAGTCGTCAGACAACCCACAGCAGTTCCGGACAGGATCCCAAACCCAGCTACAGCTTCGTTCTGCTGTGTACACCATTCATGCGATGGCAAGGCTTACCAACCCGACGTGTGCGCGGTGGAATCAGACCAGCACTTCTTCAACCTCTTGCGGATGGCGCATGACAACTACCGTTCGAGATCCCGATGGAGCTGGTTGAAAAAGGTTCAGTCCATCGACTTTGTCAAGGTACGGTATCAGGAGTGCTTGAGTCTCTCAAAATGCGTGGGGTTCATGATTTGCTCGGCGGTTGCCATCTCTTGGACGGTTGCCAAAGACGATATTCAGGGTGGTTTTGCCATTGGGGGCTTTATGCTCGCCTTTATCTTGTTTTGTGGCGGGATGCTGCATTCGTACGCGGTGTAGAGGTTGATGATCTCGGATGAGTATTGAACATGCGCACAACACGGGGATTGAGGTGTCATTTACATCCAAAGTATGTACACGAAGAGGATATTGACTAATCATAAGAGGAGAGTTTTGGTGTTACGCCACCCGGTTGTCTTTGTACCGACTTGGAGCCTCAGTGAACGACAAATCATAGCTGCCAGCCATCCAGAGCGTCAGCGTCAGTGTAGACGGTCAGATCCATGTAGTGCTCCTGTCTCTTGCCGCCCTTTCCAAAGTTCTCTGCCGTGATGTTCAACAGTGTGGCGGAGGTAGTAGAAGCAGTCAGGTTCGTCAGCCCGGGAAACTCGGCCTCGATCAGATCCGCAATCTGCTGCGGGGTGTAGAAATCAGGTCCCTTGGCCTCGATATTCTCCTGGAAGAAGGCGACGTAGTCGCGGGTGTGGTCGACATCGACGGCGGCGCCGAAACCGTCAACGTTCAGCGCGTGACCGGGAACGACTCTGCTCGGCTGCAAACCCTTGACAAAGTCCAAAGTTGCGAGCCACGACTTTGTCAAGGCCGGCGTCAGGAGATCGGCCAGCCAGGCGTGCATCTGGTGGCCGTAGACGACGTCGCCCGCGATCAGGGTTCTGGACGACGGAATCCACAGCATGGAGACGTCGACCGTGTCGCCGCCGACAGGGGACAGGAGTTCGATGGGGCAGGCCTCGTCGCCGGGGAGGGTGAAGAAGGTGTGGTTGTACGGCGTCGGGATGACGGGCGTGGGGGCGATGACGCCCCCGCCGTAGACGGCGGTCCAAAACTCCGTCTGCCAAGGGGGCGAGTATGTCAGCAAGTTCACAGATCATGAGTGTCTTTGCAACCAGACTGACCTTGTTCAAGGCCTCATTCTGGATCCAGTGGACAGCCTCGGGGGTCGCGTAGTGCTTGGCCTCGGGGAAGTGCGCGAGGAAGGCCTTTCCGCTGAGGTAGTGGTCCGGGTGGGAGTGGGTAGTGAAGGCGGCGACGAGGGGTTTGTCGGTTGTGTTTCTGACCCATTCGGCGAGGAGAGTGGCTTGGGGGACGGCCATAGGCAGGTCGACGATGACGGCGGCTTGGGAGCCGATGATGAGGGAGGATACGACGTCGAGAGATGGGCCCTGGTTGATGTGGCTCTCAACTCGCAGGCTGCAGTTGCTTTTGCATGAGGCGGTGGCCTGATGGAAGAATGCCGCGAGAGAGGCGAGGTTTGCGATGTTCTTGAACATGATGTATGTGGACTGTGTGAGAGGTTGGATGGATGGTGAAATGGTTACGTGATTGTAAGCCAAAGACGCAGATAGGATGAAGAATGTTTCAATATGCAAGCCATTTGGTTCACGATGAAGCTTTTGTGGATTGAATCGTCCTGCGAACTTTTCCGTGTCGTGAACAAACTGGTTCCGAGATTCTCTAATACACTCCCAAAGACCGGGATAACTTGAGTTGTCAAATCTTTAGAGTCATATGCATGAGACCGTGGCCTCGGGAGCAAAGTGTACCCGTCAACTCGGATGTAGCTTATCAGCCACGGACCCAACGGCTGTAGGGCAATTGCTTCCGAAAACGGGGACATAGGACTGGTGGACCCATGTTCATATTATTACAATAGCCTTTCCCTTCCGGTAAGGTGTAGAGGGTTCGGTTGCGCAAGAGCTTCGACGGTGCCATTGTTTATCTACAGTTGATTCCTGTTTGAGGGATGCATGATCAGAGGGATGCATCTGTTAGTCTCCAGAGACTAAGACGCGGATATACATGAAAAACCTGTGTGATAGAGGCGCCCTCCTTGTCAGACTGGTCTAGATAATGCCATGAGCGGCTTCAGGCTCGGGCTTACTCGGACTTACTACTAGCTGGTCCCATCCGACCTACATCGTCTCTTCTTGTAAGGAACGACATCATTGCCTCTTCCTCATGACTTCTTGTTTTTCCCCCACGCAAGTTCCTCCTCAAGCAAACAGAAGCGCAGACCCACCATCAGTACAGGCGTGGTGGCGGAGTGGTCTAACGCGCCAGACTTGAAATCTGGTTCCCTCGGGAGCGTCCGTTCGAATCGGGCCCACGTCGTTTTTGTTTTGTCGCTTTGGAATTAGTAATCTCGCGATGAGCGGCGGTGTAGTTGTAGGCCATGCGACGGTGACGCGCAGTCTTTTTGTGCTGACTGATTGTTGCCAGAGATCCCAGGTTCAGTCAGCTGTCGTTCATGAACTTATGGCAATTTGCTGACTAGTTCAAGTCTCCTTGGTCGGAACTCGGCACGTCCAAGTTCCCATGAAGCAACCGCATTATTTTGAACCTCCTGTCTTTGAGCAACACGCGACAGCTGAGAAAACTGCCTTGGTCACAGGGTGATTTGTCAACCAGGCCGCCAGCCACTCAAGGTGTTCCGTCACTTCTTCTGCGTTCGTTCAACCTCGGTCATCACACGTGTCATTGAGGTTGGAACTCGTCCGTCAAGAGATGCGAGAAGCACGACCAGTCCCAGCCGACACCGTCAGACATGCCAGGCGACCACCCATCCCCAGCCATGGGCATCGCGGCACCCATGGTACCGTAGCCGAAGTCGTTGCCGCCGGACATGATGTAGTTGTGGTTGAAGAGCGCAGCCTCGGACATGTTGGGCGCGACGCGGTCCCCGCCCTGGCCTGGCCAGCCACCTTGTTCGACGGCGGCCGTCTGGAAACCGCCAGCGTTTGCCGCAGACACATGCTGAGGATCATCATTATCAGCATCGTCAGCATCAGCAGGGGAAACAATCGCCTTCGCCTCCAGGATCGGCGTGGTCCCCAGCCTCGCAGGCGGCGGCCTCGCCTGCTGCGCCAAGACGCCGTCAATCTTTTGCAGCAGGGCGTTGAGGGAGTTGTCGCCGCGCAGGCGGGAGTGGAACTCCTTCATGAGCTCGCTGGCGGTCTGCATGAGGTGGAAGTCCATGGTCGAGATGCGCGAGTCCGGGTGGGTGACGATGTGGACGGCGAGCGCGGTGAAGGCCTCGAGCACGCAGAGCAGGCTGGGCAGGACGGCGTTGGACTGGGAGTCGAGCGTCTCGACGAGGATGCGGAGCATCTTGCGGGCGGCGTTGGCGGCGATGGAGGGCCCGTTGCGCACAATGTAGTCCCAGGGTTTGCCCTTGGCGATGGCGTTGGCGCCGTTGGTGATGGCTTCTTCGCTGACGAGGAGGCTGTTGCGGGAGAGGATGACGAGACTGCGTGTCACGGCTTCAGTGGGCGTTCTGCAGATAGAAAAAGGGCAAGGGTTTGGGTGACTGACGCGCAGTTGTAATGCATCGAGATGTAGGATGCAAAGGGGCAGATTCTCGACCCGATCATGATGTCTGATGTAGGTCTACAGCTGCCGTCAGCGTCATCAACAAAACATGAGACCCTCATGAGAACATGAGTCTATGAGATGAAGTTATCGCGAGACTCACCTCAGCTCATCGGGCACCGACTCACCCCATCGTGTGAGCAGCAGCTTGGCCTCGCCCGTCGCCTGCACCTTTTCAATCACCACAGCCTGCAGTTCTGCGCCGGTAACTCCATCCTCTTTCCTGCTGACAATGACCGACTTTCTCCCAATCTCACTCAATATCCTCGCCAGGTCGACAATCACAGCAAACGCCTTTCCCTTCGACGACGTCCCCGTCTCGTTGTACGTGGGAAGATGCTGCACGTGCGGCGCGTAGCAGTCGTCGTCGTCAATCAGCGACAGCCGGCCCATCTCAAACGCAAAGAACTTTTCGTACGCGTAGATGCCCAGCCAAAAGAACCTCCTCTCCTCGTCGTCGAGCGCATCCGGCTTCCTGCTCTTACACTGCCTGCGACACGTACGAGGTCTATGCAACCCCATCGCGGTGGCCATCGACACACCCACGCTCAACGTGTTCCACGCGCCGGCGCAGTCGTCGTAGCAGTGCAGGCAAAAGGCCAGCAGCACGATGGCGCGGACGTTTTCCACCGTGTTGTTGATGACGAGGTGTCCCAGCAGCGTCTTGCAGTAGTCGAGGTAGTCCTTGGGGTCGACCAGCGGGTCGAGGTTCGGTTCCGCGGCGAAGCCGATGGCCCAGACTATGTACAGCTGCGCCAGCACCGCGATCCCGCGCGCCTCGGCAAAGGCCGTCGGCGTGAGGTCCAGCGCCAGCTCAAGGTCCCCGGCGAAGCGCTCGCGGTTGAGCAGCGGGAAGAGCACGTTGATGCCGTCAAAGAAGCGTTCGGCCATGAGCCGCGCGCCGGCGGGGGGCGGGAAGCGGCACGGTTCCGAGGAGAGGATGGCGCGGATGCGGTTCCGCGACGTCGAGGGGTTGCTGGCGCTGGCGCTCGGCGGCAGGCCGCGGTGGTGTTGGAGCCCGAGGCGGCGCGACGCGAGGTCGAGCCAGTCGGCGAGGATCTCGACCGAAGTGCTGCCGCGGCTGGGCCGGACCGCGGGCAGCTTTCCCTGGTACTTTGGTCTGGAAGAGGGCGCGGGGGGAGGAGGGCTGCCCTCGTCGTCTGGCCTGGCTGTTGTCGTCGACACGGATGCCCTCGGCGTAGGTGCCGACGGTCTCCGGAACCCGACGTCGTCGTGGCCGAGATCCCCAACCGACGGCGAGCTCTTGGTCACGCCGGCGGCGCCCTCGGCGGTGAATCCGTCCGTGTCCTTGGACGATAGTGGAGACGCATACGGCCCCGCCGCGGAAGTGGAGGCGGAGGCGGAGGCGGAGGCGGAGGCGGAGACGCCGGAGTGAGGCGCCGCCGAGATTGTGGAAGAAGGTATACGCGATGCGCGGCGCTTGGTTTCGCGGCGCTGGACCTCGATGCCGGGCCGTCGGCGATCGGTGGTGACGCACTCGATGCCGGCGGCGATGCAGGCTCTGCACGAGGGCTTCTGCTCGTCGCAGCGCGTCTTGCGGTTGCGGCAGTAGTTGCACGCGAAGTTGATGCGTCTCCGCTTCGCAGCCTGGGTCTCGCCAGACGCTGATGCCGATGATGATGTAGCATCGGCCGTCGGCTCGACGCGCGAGTCGGCCGGTGTGGGTACGGAGTCGTCGTACGAAGACGGCATTTCCGTTACCTTGGGCCAACTGACCGTACGAAAAGAACCCCCACGCTGGCCTTGCGTTTAACTCGTGTAGGAAACAGGCGTAATCTGAGAATGCTGCTCACAGGTTTCGCGTCCCGAGCCTTGCGGACTTGTCCGGGAGGGTGAGTGTTGAATGCTTTCGGCTGGGGAAGATGGTGAGAGGACACTTTGGGAGATGCCGAAGCGACTCGCAGAACGTGGTAGAGGATGCGGTTCGTCGATTAAGTTAGCTACACGTACAGGTTGAAGATTCAGCCCCCGAAACAGCTCAAGGGGGAGCAAGCGGCGGTAGGTAGACCGGGCTCTTTGACCCCAGCGTGGACGATTCATGACACGTTCTGCTGGCAAGCCGAGTCTGTCCAGCCCCTCATCCGACTACCTTACCTTACACAGTAGACTCCGGACAGCTCCATGCCTACAGAAACAGAGTTGCCTACGCCGTCACACGAGCTTGTCGGGAGAGTGGGTTATCCCTGCTATGTTGAAATGTGACTGAATCCCTGTCTTGAGGAACAAACAACCTGCTTCATGACTGGCCGAATCTCGCATCGTGCCCCAGATATGGATACGCTACTGCGGCAATCACCATGGGGCGACGAAACAAACGCGGGGTTATCTTGATGCTGAAAGCACGAATGCAGAATCCCGTGTTCCGTTACCGATATGTCTTGTTTGGCATCATCGGCACCTCCTTTGGACATATCCAGGTTCTGGGCCGAGCCGACGATACCTACACGTGGTTACAGGTGGATCGGAGATGACAATGATGGGATGCCAAGGCTAGAATTGAGTCGGGCACGAATTGACAGTCAGACATGGATGGCAGATCAATGATGCCAGACGAAGGAGTCCTTGTCCTAAAGCTACGCATAGGCAGTACAAGTACACGTAGCTTTGAAACGAACGATTGAGTATATAGAGTCAACGACGCACATCGAACTCTAACCGCCTCGAAATGGTTAATCGACGCGTATCCCGAGTCAGGTCGGGAATCCTTGGGTAAAGCTTCGTATCGCACAGACAGTCAGCCTTACGCGTCGACTCAAGACTTTGATGGATCGTTGGCAGTTCCAACAGCAACCCAAACGCCTCGCTTTGAGACCCCCAGCCCTTGAGTTGGCGATTACCAACCATTGCCGACTCTTCTGGCTGGGCTACGTGCAGCTCGTGCAGGTGCTGGATTGCGTTGTCATGGTGCCTCTCCCGGGGTATGAATCGAACATGCTGGCGCGCGCGATAAGCACGCGGAGGAATGGGCTTTTTCAGGTACGCAGGAATTAACTGTGGTGTGATGATTTATAATGACGTGGTAATTTAGCCCGAGTACAGGCTCTTCATTCTGAGCATCCCCATCGTCTCGGTCATTCTCGGATGCGTCTTCTTGGGCCAGGCCGGCGCCTATCCCGACCGCCGGCACTGGATGGCCGTCGTCGCGCCCCATCACTTCGGCTACTTTGCCTTTCTGGGGGCCAGCCTCGTTGGCATCACCTACGTCATTGATAGCTTCCCGAACAAGGCCGGTCCGCTGCTGCTGGTCATCTGTGCCGGCCCGGGGTTTCATTTCTTTCAGACTGAGCTACCCACCGTGCCGTTGATCAAATTGACCGGATAAGACGGCTCCATAAACATTTTTGCCGTCATCTCGGGCGTGCTCGAGGCCTTGACGGTCCCGGTCTACTTCTTTGGCACTCGGATGAGGATGTGGACGACGAGGAAACTGTGGCCTGGATTGGCTCAGCAGTAGGGAAAGCAGACATTAGTGTTGCTGGGGAGAAACCGAGCTAGAAATCTCCAGCATTTGGAGAGCCTAAATAAAAACTGTCTGATACCAAACCTCAGAAATTTGACATGAAGGGTTTCCACTTATCTCACGCATCCCCAAGTCTGGTGCTGGAGTAACTGCAGGTTGAGTCGAGTGGAACTTCTCACCTTGAAAGTTCCTTGCTCACACCAAATTGCTGGACTGTTTTCTGTTTTCCGCTCGCGGCCTACGACATGGGACATGAAACCAAGAAGAACTCAATAGTGCCTTTTTGTGTTGGTGTAAGCTCATACTGGCCATTCGCCTTCTCGCCAACTGTTTCCTATCCCCCTGGATAGGAGTTTCTTAGTTTTGCGCCATTTGTGGCAAGTCAAACTCCATGGCTTAATTAGATTTATCTACCAGCGCAGACGATGAGCTAAAAGGGCATAAATGTGAAAAGTTCCATCACGAAGAGCTTCTACTACGTTTACGAAAAGATTTGCTGGAAGATTGACTTGGTTCAAATACTCTCAATTCTGGTACATGCTATACAGCACTTCGAGTGCATATATCCTCAGCGAATCTTGCTTCTTGGGCGCCGGAACAGTGACGGTTGCGGACTTGGAGGCGTAATCGGTTGCGATGACCATGTTGGCAGTTGACTGTGGCAGAGCAGGAAACTAGACTTTGGATAACAACTTTTGGCAAAACACTTGACATGTAGCACTATGTGTTGTAAAGTAATGAAGTTTGCAGCGCTATGTCGGCAGAAAATTCACCAAAGTTGTTCGGATTTGTTCATACTTCACGATTTTAATGTTGTGACATTCAACACGAACCAGTATAGGTCGCCACTGAATGCCCTACGTATGACTTTGAATCACAAAGTCTCGACAATCGTACCTGAGGACCTGTTCCGGGCTTCACAACGCTGTTCAGCCACTCGGCCCGAGCCAGAAATGTGGTGGCGGTTGACAGAGACGTTCGGCTCGGAGCGGAGCGGTTCAGGCCAGACCCACATGCTTTGCCGGCTCGGGAGTTGGTGGGTCTTTGTCCTCCCCCAACCGGAGTTGACCCCGACGATGCGTCATGATTGAGGTGCCGCCGGCAACGACTCCAAACTCCACCACGGAGGCCATCAATGCTGTTGCTAATCACAACTTACCTCTACTCGGGTGAAACTATCTCTTAAGAGACTCAATATTCACGATGAATGCGTCGTCACCTCATATCGAGTACGTTTCAGCCCCGGCACCCTCCTCACATCCCATCCCTAGACTCTGAACACAATACTTGCATCCGCATAATCATGGGATCAACTATCCAGATCCCCATGGAGCCTCTGAGCGCTCCCATAACGGGTTGCGATGGCTAGACCGGCCTCAACCCGCATACTGAAACTCTGCCAGTGGGATGGAAACACCCACACCCAGACTCACGTCCTCTCTCCTGCGATATCCCCGAACACGACGTCGCAATCACCGTTCGCGACGGCACGACCCTCTACGCCGAAGTCCTGCGTCCTAAATCTTCCACAAAAGTCCCCGCGCTGATCTGCTGGTTCCCCTTTGGCAAAGGTCTCAACGGCCTCGCCTCGCTCAATTACATGACGCCCTGGAACCTCGGCGTACCCCCGGACACATTATCCGGGCTCGAAAAGTTCGAGGCGCCGGTCCCCGCCGACTGAGCGCCGCGCGGTTACGCCATCTTCAACGTGGATGCGCGCGGCGCCTTCGACTCGGGCGGTACGATGGTCATCATGGGCACCCAGGAAGCCCAAGACGGGTACGACACTATCGAAGCTGTCGCGGGGATGGAATGGTGTACCGGAAAGGTCGGGCTCGCGGGAAACTCCCACCTCGCCTTCGCGCAGTGGTTCATCGCCGCGCTGCGCCCGCCGTCGCTGGCTGCCATTGCGCCGTGGGAAGGTTGCGGGGATCTGTATTGCGAACACGATGCACGGTATGGGAGCCATTCGCGCCTGGTTGGGAGAAGACGCCCAAGGTCAGGATGGCGTTGATGAGGTTCGGGAATAAGGTTCCTAGGGCGATTGAGAACATCGTGGGAGAGGACTTCCCGCCAAAGAGGGCCGAGTACAGACAATTTTACCTAGGGAACAACGGCAGCTTGCAGACTCGGGCGGCAGAGAAGGCGACCAGTACCAGCTACGACGCCACCAGCGACGAGATTGCGAGTTTCACGCATACCTTCAACGAAACAACACGCATCATGGGCCTGTTTAAGGCGGTGCTCTACATGCCCTGCCCCGATCACGACGACATGGATGTCTACGTCATGGATCCAGAAAACAGACAAGGACGGAAACCAGATGGCCAACCTCAACATCCCTTGGGGTGGAATCCCGGTCCAGTCTTTCGATGAATTTGAACCGGAGCAACAGACAGAGGTTGTGCTGTACAAGGGCCCAGTCGGCATCCTTCGCCCGTCGCATCGAGCGATTGATGAGGCGAAGAGCATGCACCCGCATTGGCCGTACCATCCTCACCAAAAGGAGGACAAGGTTGAGCCGGGCCAGGTGGTAAGGCTAGATGTCGGTATCTGGGCTACGGGAATCGAGTTCGAAGCTGGTGAAGGGCTGAGGATTGTCGTCAGTGGGCGGAGTTTTGCCGTCAGCAATTTCGGAGTGAATCGGGATCTCAACAAGGGTAGGTTTGTGCATTTAGGAGGCGACTATGCCAGCCACGTTGTTCTTCCGTTTGTTAAGAATGGCACATGTCGATCACTGAAATAACCATCGACGAGCTTCAACGTGATGCGGTCTGAGTGGTGACCCGCTGGGACCAGGCGTTCGAACACCAAGGGAACAATGACTGCGGTGTGAGGATGCCAGGATGGAGACCAGCAAGTTGACCAGCCGGATAGTCTGTAAGAGTGATGACATCCCTGATCAAGGTTAAGTGCTTGCATTCATCAAACAAAACATCAGTGGGGTCGTGTCTGTATTCCAAACTCGCCCCTCCTCTTCGCGACGCGCCGGGAAAGATGGCAAAGTCTTCTACAAGACAAAATCGGGACACGTCGTCTTGAGTCATTTGTAATGACCGAGCAAATTGATCGTCGTCTTCAGTCGAAATGTGTCGTGTCGGGCCTGCGCTTTTGCCGGTCATCGTGCGCAGTCGAGTTGCACTCCTTGAGAGACTAACGGGGATATTAAGTGGTAGGTCGCCTACTGACCGAAAAACCGTTTGCTGCAATCAGAACAGCTGCGGGAATTGGCTGTTCAGCGCGAGCTATTTAGATGCTATGCTTCAGAGCATAGTGACGAGATTCGGCAAGTCGCGATCTGATTCAAAAACGACGTTACCAAGGATCCATCTGCTACTCAATGTCAGCTCGATTGCACAGGTCAAGCAACGACATGCTCCTCAGTTGCCGTCTGAAAATTTCTGAAGGAGCGTTCCTTGTCTTAAGGTTTGTCGCACAGGCGTTGTTGAGTCATGACGAAACAGGAGGTTATTGGAAACGCAGCCTACTGTGTAGTGTTCCTACGCTGAATAGATGACCCAACAAGGGCTGTTGGTCCCCCGACCAGGGGCTATTGGCGTTGACACGGGTGAATGTTTGTCACGGCTCGGCCTCCAGGTCTGGACTTGGGAGTATCCACACCACCAGCGGAACGTCAATACCCAGATTCCGGGATCGCTATTTCAGGCTGGTTGGTGGTGTGGTGGGCGACCATGGCGGAGACCCTTGGTCGTTGGCGGTTTAGCCTGTTTGCTAGCCGTGATCAAGTCGATGGGCAGTCGATGGTGCAGTAATGTGACAATTCGATCCGGTACGAAATCTCCGTGGCGCCAACATGAGAGTGATTCGGCACCGTACTAATTCCGTCACCAAATGAGGAACAATCTGCTGGATGGTTTGTGACCGCGCACAGTAAGTCAGCTTGGGAGAGCAGCCAAAAACCGGCATCGCGAAATGGCGCAAAGACGAGGGCTGGCCGGCTTTGGACGTAGATATTGGTGCCACCCAACACTGTTTAATTCTGGGCGAGCAATGGCCAGATATCAAGTTGATTTCGCAGACACGCACAGCCGCAAATACGCCTCGGTGGCCAGTGGTTGAACGTCATGCTGTAGGAAGTGAACAGCCTCAACGGCCAGACGACCACTCCTGTAGCCTTAGCATCGACGTGCTTACTCCATGCCATGCATGGTCTTCAACGCCAGCCTTTCCCGAAGACCTGCCTGCAAAAAGCAAAAACCTCGCTCCCTCGAGAAGTGTTACTAAATTCTTTTGCCCCTATTTGCAAGTGTGATGACGCCCTCTGGCAGCTGGGGCCTGGGGGTGGGCGGCAGTGCCGGGTTGCGACCGGAGAATGGGGGAGCCCATTGTTTCCATCACACTGGAACCAGTCATGATTGGACCAGGATCATGCCAGAGCCAGGGCACCAGAGCAGGGCAACCCAGTCGTGGACAGCATAAGCGCTCGGTTTCTGCATTTCCCCAGCCAGCTGCGTACTTAGTACGGTGCCCGAACATTTTGGCGAAGAGCTCAGGCCTCTACTGTTGATCATTAGCTGTTGGTGTAATAGAGGACATCGGCTTTGATCGTGACGGTCCTCTTTGAGCCTTGTCGTCGGGGTTCCAGGTGCCCGTGCAATCGCCAGGATGCAAGATTGATTGGAGCTGGATCGACTACCTCAGAGAACGAAGGATCTGACAGGTCGATTCTATTCCGGGACAGTGTCTGTGTGTTTCGAGACTGGACGATTGCATCGACGTGGTCTGGACTTTGGATAGAGGCGGTAGGCGACGAGAGTCGAAGAGGTATGCTACCTCTAAGACCGGCTATGTATCGGGAGAAGGAACGAGACTACAATCGTATGAGGGTACGGATAGCCGGTCAGCAAAATAGACCATCGACAATTACTCGGACGATGAGCGAGCTGACATTACCAATGGAGGCAGCTCTCTGTAGCTTGGGGACGACCACCGAGAGAAGGACACGGACAGGCGGCACCAACAGCGAAACTCCAAGCCAAGCCACTTTCTTCCTCATGTGCTGCTATTCCTGTTCCTGTTGACGTTGGATGCTATTTCCCGTGTATCCCGGAGTAGAAGATCTGACCCGGACCGGTCCTGCCCTTGGCCAACCTTGGGCCAAGATTAGGGCAGCCAAGTTCGAAATGGGTTGCGCCTCGGCGTGAAGGGCGATGGGATGGCGCCGGTTGGTTGCATCAAGCTTGGTAGGGTGGGGTTGAGTGAGTCGCGAAAGGGATGCTGGAATAGAAAGCCTGTGTTCATTGCACCTGGACGCAAACGCGTGGGAGGGACCGCAGCTCGATCCGAATAACGTCTTTGGCTCCCAAGTCCACCCAAGTCCTGTGAAGAGTGGAATAGCCTGAGGCTTCCAAGTTCTACCTTAGTTGCCTTAGGTAGGTAGGTAGGTAAAGTAGGTAGGCACGAATACGTTAGCAAGAAGGTGAAGGAACTTGATGGCTTCGTCGTTCCTTCCTTTCTTTTCCTTGGGCCACCTTCCAGCTTGGACGCTGTTTACCCAAAAGGCAGGCACATTCAGGGCGAGCAAGGCAGGGGTTCCTTCCCAACCAACACTCCTGCCTCCTGCATCCTTGACAGTGGGCTCTTTCCCGACGTCCCCCACCTCCAATCCCTGGACGGATGCACACGAGGGACCTATTAGGTAGTATCACGACTATCACAACTCGGGTTGGCCTTTTCCCCCTCCTGCCCCCAGTCTGATCTGTCGTACTCATCACATCGCGACTCCTCCGTCAAATCCAATCACGTCTTGCCGGCAACCCTTGGACAAGCTGCACTCATCCATTCGCCTGGCTGCTTGCCTGCTTCGACTGCCTGTTCCCGATGTCAGGCCAAGCACAACACTGAAGCAGGCCCTGCAGCGACCCTCGTCACGTTTGTCTCATTGCATGAGACGTCGCGAGCTCAACCTGCCCTGCTCTTGCTCCTTCTTGCCTCGCCTGCGACTGGCGACCAAGAGACACGATTCTTGGCCATTCGTCATACCCATTTTCTCATCTTCTTCTCTTTCCTTTCGCCTCTCGCCTTTGAATAGACTGGCCTCCTGCGACCACCGCTGCCCTTCATTGCGCCTGTCGCACGAAACTATTCCCCTCGTCCGCCTCTACTTGGGCCAACCACACGATCGCACTGCTTGTCGTCGACCACTCCCTTTTCGACTTCTACTTCCCAGATTTCCGCTCGCGCTCAGCTCCGACTTGCGCAGGAACCACCGTGTTAAACCAGCCCTTTCTCCCGTCGTAACATTACGCTTTACTGGAACCGAGTGCGGCACAACTCGCGAACGTTACGACGCCCTCCCGTTACGCCAAATTCGGGTCGCGCACTCAGACACGGAGCATACAGTTGCTTCTTGTGCTCTCCCAGCCTCCTCCGTCAGCTCATTTTGGTTCCCGCCGTTTCTCCCGTTAACCGAGACATTCCACCAGCACCGCCCTCGTCAATTGAGACACTCCTGTGCTCTTAGGTTGGAATACCGTGGCGGGATGCACCCTTCGACGCTGCCAGCCCAACCATCCGCCTGCCGATCAGGAACCTGAAATAGGCTCTCTCTGCGCGTTGCCCGTCCATGGCAACCACTCTAACGCGACGCATTCTTCATCTACAGCATTCGCAGCGCACCAACCGCATCACTACGTCTTACACAACGGCATACTCAACGCTGCAGCTGCCAAGTCTAAGCTCCCTCTTAGCAATAACAAGATTCATATAGCCTCATAGCGCACCCTCCATTACGACTCGCCGGCACTTTATTCTACGCTTCGCCCCTATCCCAAGAATACGATCGACCGCCTTGCCGAGCTCCTATCCCAGCAGCGCTAGCTCGACAAAGCTTCATCTGCGCTATTGCACATCCGACAGGCATCATCCCGAAAAGAATAGCTACAATCTACAGAACTGTTCCTCCATTGCCAGCCGGTGCCTGGGCCGAAGGCTTCTCCTCTACCCCTGTGTCGCTACTGAGGCTTCTGGAGGAGAGTCAATTCTACACACTGCCTTCTCCGTTGTTCATTCTCAACAATCATGATGGACGGGATGGCTGGACCAAGGCTTCGTGACCGCGAGAGGCCATCTCCCTCGCCTAGCTATCCTCGTGCAGCATCAAGGTCGAGCACAAGCACCAGCTTAACCCGAATAACGACCAAAAGTGCTAACAGCTCGACTTATCAACTTGCGAGCTCACCTCGCGCGTCCAGCGCCCATCCTCCGCATCGATTCCATCACGCCCCCTGCGCCCAATCCACTACTAGCTCCAGACCAACCTCTGCAGCCTCCAGAGATCGGAGCTCACACTCTGGCAGGCAAAGCGCAGCATCCAGCTATCTGCAAGAAAAGCTACAAAAAACAAGGGAGGAAGCGACGCGATTAGCAGCTGCTCGTTCGACGCACAGCATGAGTTCTTCCGCCGAGACTCACTCAAGATGTGCTCCGAGCTCGCCGGGAAAGACCAGTTCCGTTGATGGTCGCCCCCCAAGATCGAGTGGAGGTCACAGCGATTCAGCCAAGAAAACGGGCATGGGTGTCAAGGAAATGGAGGAGGTGAGCACCCTCTCGTCCCACGATGATGCACTGCTAACAGTGGCGCTTCTCAGACATTCTCAACCCTGCACAAGCAAAATTTCGATCTCAAACTCGAGCTTTATCACCGCCGCGAACGACAAAACGTCCTAGAAGAGCGCATCGATGCTCTCGAAACCGAAAAGGCGCAGATGGACGAGGTGAATGACAAGCTGCTGGACGAGCTGGAGAAGCGAGACAAAGCTGTCCATGAAGCGGTCCGGATGATAGTGACTCTCGAGACACAGGTCGAAAAGCTGGCGAAGGAGCGTGAGATGGTCCGCCATGTCGAGGCGTCCGGATACTTCCCACCGGAAGAGCTCGATCCCCGACTGAATGGACCCACACCGCAGCCGCGTATGGCGAACCTGGACCGGCTTGAGGAAGATGCCAAGACCCTCAATCGCATGCCTAGCTTTTTATCAGAGCGTAGTGAGACGACTGAGAACCTGCGGCAGGTCTATCTCACATCACGAGGCAGCATTCTCAGCCTGCCAAAGGCAATCAGCGAGGGCATTGAAGACGTCGAAGGGCGCCGGGACAACAGCTTGACAAGCCCTAGTCTCAGTGTTCTCAGTGAAAGCTCCTTCGTGAGCGTGTATGGCGAGAGGGAAGATCAAGACGAGACGATCGTGGCAGCTGCCGAGGACTCCCCCAAGGTCGGCGTGACATTACCCCAGGCCCAGCAGCGCAAGCTGTCTCAGGGCAACGACAACTCAAGGTTTTCGAGACCTGTAGCCGTCGCCACGTCAAAGTCAAACAGACCTAGTCGTTCCAGTTCAATGGCGCGGACACCAGGCCCTGGTCAGTTCCAGTCGATTCGCGACATCATCGACCATACATCGCCTCTCCAGCAACTGGCAAGGCTTGACCACAATCTTTTGGACAGCCCCTCAGCTCGTGAGCATTATGCCAAGACCAGAGGCCAATCACATCAGCAGGCCACGGACAGCAAACGTGAGACCTTGCGTAGAGTCACCACTGATGCCCCAGCCCATCGGTCTGGCGATCATACCCTTCCCCCAACCCCGGATACCATTTCCACATCTACTCTCCGGAGATACAAGAAGTCCGACGATAATCTACCTCACCAGCGGGATATTTTGGGTCAGCGTAGCTACCCTTCCATGTCCGAAAGGAACTCAAAGATGGATGAGGCTGAGCATTCAGGGGGTGCGTTGGTCTCTCAAGTGCCTCTGACATCTGCCTTTGTCAATGCAGTTATTCAAAGCAGTCACTCTGATTCTCGGCTGCCTTCGGTTCCTCGCCCTAAATCAGCAGGGCAAAGTACTGTCTCCTGGAGAGCGCCTGATTCTGATCCAGATGTTGACTCACTTCACTCACTCGACTCCAGCCTTGACATCTGGCTACAGCAAGGAAGGGACCCCAAGCATTTTGAAGGTAGGAGTGAGTCTCCGGATCTCTTCAATTTTCCTCCCTCCGGTGGAGGGTGGGCGCCCAATGTTGTTTATGGGGGGGCAACTGGGACATCGAAAGCCACTGATCCAGCAGCCTGTGCCACCAACCATGTAGAAGACTTGATGTCAGCTCAGGAAGCTCTTTTTCCTGATGCTTCGCCCGCGCCCCTGGCTCCGGATAGGAGGTCAAGTCTAGGCGCCAAAACAGGCTCCTCGTTGAGACAACAGCCGATCAATGGCAAGCTGCAGAAACCGCCCTCTCGTACGGGGTCGAGGCGCGGAAGCATTGACGGGCACATGATCCAGCTGGCCGAGTCAGTAGCCCAGGCCTTCCACCACGAGCCCAAGCCTGGTAATCGGTCAAAGGACCACCACTACCCACCCACTTCTGGCGCCCCTCGCAGCCATCGGATGAACTTCTTCAGGCGATCTATTGGCGGCTCTTCTCCGTCGCCTTCGTTGGAACCGATGTCGCCCCCTGCCACAGATCAAATGGCCGGAGCAAGAATCGTATCCATGGGTGTTCCTTCGTGGGTCCAACGCAGCAGTGCCCTCGATGATGATGAGAGAGCCAGCGCGACACCGCCCCCTATTATGCGCAATCCGCGGACCGTTCGTTCTTCAAGCTTCGATAACGGTGCCGCGATATCCGAACAGTCGCCCGCCACGCCTGCGACGCCCGCGACTCCTCACACAACACTCCCCCCGGTTGCCAAGGGCACAGGGTCGAGTGATTCTACCCCAGCAAGCCGCCCCAGCAGCGGAGGTGCGTCGTTGAACAAACGCAAATGGCTGTCTGGATTCGGCCGGACTAGCAGCCTGAAGAATCGTGCCGGCTGAAGTGGCCGGTTACCGTGACCCCTCGGCGATTGCGGCCATGTCGATGGAAAGTGTGTTTGGCTCAGCGAGCAAGGCCACTGCTGCCACGTGTTGCACACCTCTATCTGAATCATGTCGGCAAGGGATAGTGTACGTCTGTATGATACATGTGCGATGCGACGAGCGTTTCGATTTGATTAATTGAGGCTTCTGATATGCGATGAAAGTGCACAAGAAGCTTTCTTTTCACCACCCATAGCAACTCGGGCTAGCCGGTTAATGAGGCACGAGTGGCGGGAGTCATGGCCGCATGACAATGGCATGATGATGAACGGGACGGCGTTGGGGATTCCGAGCAGATCGGCCATCGTCGTTGAACCAGACCTCGGGGATGATGCATCACGCATGAGTAGATTTAAGATAGACATGCAAGCATTTCTATTCACGCTTAGAGATATGGATGACTTGATAGTTTGGCCGTGTCATTTGCGCTATCAAGACTTGGCTCGGTGAAGGTTGACAGCCTCGGTGAATGCTGACAGTCTCGGTGAAGTTTGGCAGTCTCGGTGAGACGAAGTTTCGCCAGAGGCAGCCGAAGGTGAAGACGAAGTGGGTCCTAGCTATAGAGATGATAGGTAAGCTGACAGGTGGGGGGG